>JADNYI010000047.1:0-242050 GCA_015501065.1 Infundibulicybe gibba | reverse complement strand
GTGGCCATACACGAGCTTGGCACATCGAATCCGTGATGTCGCCTCCCTCAATCAGATCAAGATCGTCTACAGCCTGGCTGATGAGCTCGATCTCAGCGACAATCGGGACGTCGAGAGCAACGGTACTCACTATGCGGGATGTAAGCCACCCAGCTATTATTTGTTCCCTTTGCTGACTCTGTGGTGAATCTAAGACCCTCAGATCGTGATGGTCAGGCCGTTTTGCAATACTCAAATCAATCTCGCACTTCGCAAGAAAATCGCGTCCCATCTGGTAACGCGCTACTCAACCACTGTCGCAATCGCACTGAAATTCATACCTAATGTTATATCCGAATGGGGAAGGCTTAAATTGCTAGACGGTGGAGACCTCATAGGCTCTTGTGGCCTCTCTCATGATACAACCCGGAGGCGCGATAAATCGTTCGTGAAGGTACGTCTAGCCCATATAAATACCACCGGTCTGATCTCATTCGAAACATTAGTATACCTTAGAGGTTGATCGGAACATGTGCTACAGGAACCGACCTGTAGATTTCGAAAAACGCTCGTATTACGGACAAGTTATTCATTTTCTAGTTCTTAGCCTGCCCTCTACGTGCCCGTTTGTACCAGCCGATCCGACTTGCACTGCTGGACGACCCTCGAGCCTGATCCTGGCCGCGATTACTCCTATCAAACCAATGACACAGTCAGCCAATGGGTTAAGAATGCCATCCTACACGGAGCTCGGACCAATCGAAGTGGTTGATGCCTCCACAATTGATTGTGTCGTCGGAAGGGTAAAAGATCGCCATACGTGGACAATTATCGAGCGCCACTCCATCATTCAAACCCTCGACGACCCAGAATTGATGGCTACTGGAAATCCTACAAGAGGAGACCAGGAATAGCTTGAAATAACTGGAAGTGGTATTTACGACTACCTCATTCTCCAGTGCTTTGCTGACTATGTCGTTTTCGCCCCAGCACCACCGAAACCCTCCAAAACATTTTCCATTACTTGTCAACATTGCCACCTGCACCCACCCGGTTGTGTCCAGCCGACATTTCTTTAGGCTTACAATTCCCAGCCACGGAAACGGCAGGCGTCTGCCTCAAAGTTTTCCCATCAGAACATTTACGAATTTCCTTTAGATTTAAATGATTTTTATTAGTGAATTAGTATCTCTATAGACAGCAGACGTGAAAATCAGTAAATGGTCACTATGTTTTGAAATATGAGTGATTCCATTTCACTCAGTCATCATAATATTGAAATATGGATGACTCCGTTTCACTCAGGTATCACCATGTAAACTAGTGAAACAGATATTTCACTCAGGAATGAGACTATTTCGCTGACTTAATTTTGCCCAGTGAGGGCGGGTGCAGGGTATACACTCGAGCTCATTTTGACAAGTACTCCCTTCTCAAGAATTGGACGAATTACCTTGTAGCCAATTCTTTGAACCAAACGACGTTGTAGGTTCTTTTCCCCTTCGGGAAAACAATGAACTGAGTCCCGATCTCAGCATTAGCTCTGATGGGCAAAATAACCCTAACCTTGCAATCAAGGGGATCATTGGGGTTCGTGCGATGGGTGAGATCAGCCAGATCGTCGGGCAGGCTGATGATGCGTCGCGATTCAAGGTGACATGTCCCTGTCTCTTTGGGATTCGGACCTAATATCTCTTGCAAAGGACCAAGCATCCGTGATGTTACAGGACTGGGAGAACCAGACAATCGTGTTGAATCACATCACCTCCACGTATGGCCAGTCTGCGTCCTGGGGGCTGATCTATAATTTGTTCTCGGACCGTCTCCTGAAATTAGACTTCATCATGCAGAAGGTAAGAGATGAATATCCACTACCTTTGGCGCACTCACATAGAATGTAGATTTATGACGATCAGACGGCATTCTATGCGGTACAGATACCTACAGGTGGGTGGGTAGACGTTGGCCGCGCTCTCAAATAATGAGTCCTCATATCCAGCTGGGGAGTATGGGGTTGTGTATGATAGCAACGCCCCCGGCCAAGTGAAATCACGTAGGTGCAGAGCGATCTAAACAAGATCGCCTTTCGACGTGGCTGGTGTTAGAGTGGACCATGCTGACTGCAGCGACGATGACGGACAACAACACTCGGGATGAAATTGTGTCACTGGTGCACGCGAGGGCCTGGCTCAACAGTAGCAAATTAGAATTCCCTACCGACTATAATGCGACGTCGGGGATGGCTACGGGGACTGGTGGGAGATCTAGGTGCGTATTCCAGCGATACATAGGTAGTTAGCTTAAGGCGACAATACCAAAGTCCTGCGCAGGGTGCGATGTTCGCATTTCTAGCACTCAGGTACGTCTCAGTGAGGTCTCAATGAATTGGTGTAGCATCCGGCTTACACTTAACTATAGCTTGCCGGACCGAGGCACTCAGGCCTCCGCCCCCAGTCCCAGTGGTGCCGGGGGCGGGAATTCGAAGCGCACGGGTTCGAAGCGCAACATTGGGGCCATCATCGGGGGTGCATTAGCTGGCGTTGCTATCATTAGCCTAGCTGGATTGTGCTTTCTATGGAAATGCCGCCAGAAATATAAAGCGCAGACACTGACACCTAGCTTGAATCCATTCTACCTCCATGTAGATGCCTCCGCTGCTGGGGGTTCTTCCAATCCCCACTCTCTGCGCAAAGGTGATCGGAACTTCCATACCCAGTCCGCAGTCGATTCACCTGACCCCAATACTTTAGTCCCGCGGCGACGGAAGTCTAGCCTGCACCGGCACTCCCGTTCGCATCGCACACCAACGCATAGTCCATCCAATGTCATAGAACCATCACCAGTATCAGTGCCTCCCACATCTGAACCCCGCGATGGTAGGCCTGCATCGCATACAACTGGAATGTAGACACTTACATACCCACAATCTCACTCAGCGACCCCGGCCAGCTCAACCACACGCAACCTGAGAAACGAAGTAGAGAATCTACGGCGAGAGATGGAGGAGATTCGAGCACAATGGATCTATGGCGATGAGGCCCCTCCGGAATATGAGTAGAGCGGCTGGACCCAGCCCCCGATTCCATGGGATATGAATAAATTATTTTATAGTCGCTTTTGTATATCTTCTACCATACAAATCTCCAAACTCCAACTCAAACTGTGCCCCGGCCTGCATGGGTTCTGCAAATTTTAAACCACCTAAATTCTGCCTGACCAGGTCTGTAATACTGGCCATACCCGTCCCCAAAAACCCGTGTGGACCACTTCGTCTTAGATAGAGGTTCACTCGAGTTCTATGGCAGAGGTATTGTTGCACGTCGCGGTGAACAGCTTGATATATCACGCGCACAGCGCATTTTCAGTGATGTGTCCCGCGAACTATATAGGGTCTTGCCTACCACCAACATCAACATTAGTTCACTTTACTAGAATGGGATAGTACGTACGCTTCGTAGCTGTTGGGGTCGTCGCCGCCAATCCCCTGCTGGTGGCCCGAGTAGAGGATGGGTTCATGAGCTACACATGCACAAACCCGTAAGTATTATTGGCACTAGGTGGGAAAATCACACACGGTATAGGTGGTGGGCTGGCGTACTGGTCCAGGATGGATTTGGAAGGTAACATAGAGGAGGGCCGGCTCTCGCCCTGCGTGTGTAGCGTAATTTAATCAAGCAGCCCGGTATTGTCGGCGGCGTGGACGATATCCGGCAGTCCAGCCGACATGTACCCTCACAATCGAAATTCATCCCAACGTCCCTTCTAGCCCAATACCTCTGCCAAGCTCAGGAGCCCAGAGGTCTTCCTCAAGTCCCAATTCGAATCCGATGGAAGGCGCCTTGAAGTCCGCGGCCCCGTGCAAAAAAAACACTGACGCCCTTGGTCCCCCGGAACTCGCCATCGACGATCGAAGCGGCCTCAAACTACTCGCGCTCCCCCCTTTGCACGCGTCCCTGCTCTACCGCTTCTGGTTGTGGTTCCCGGGGGAACAGTCCATGAGCCCGAAAAGCGATGAAGTTGGATAATCCCGCATCCCGCCATGGGACGAATATAGTGAGAAAAGTTGAATCGCCCGAGAGGAGGGTAAAGGAAAAGAGTATCAAGAAATACGCGTGCGAGCGAGGGTGAGTAGATGATGGTGGATGAGGGTGGTGGATGAGGCCGATGGTGGGTAGCGGACCCAGCTATTCAGACGACTAATTGTGATTTACAATTAGGATATGGTTTTATTACTAGGCTCACTATTTCCGTCGCCCATATGTCCTGTTGACTATGATACTGTCGTCCAGTCGTGCATTCCCGCCCGGGTGCTCGGAAACTGTATTAGCAGCCAAATGGGTTATTGAGCGTATCATAAACTGGTGGGTGAAAATCTCACCATTTCCAGCCACAGGGGAGATAGTGGCCTGTAGGTCATTTAGCGGTGGCGTCCAAGTTGCGTCTGGGATAATGGCGGGATGTTGGATTCTCCAGTGTAAGATCAATGCAACAGAGGCAGAAAACGCACCTTTAGCGTATACCCCAACCCCGCCGCGCCCACGTTGAAGTCGTTGAGCATTGAAACCGTTCAATATTGAATTTTAACGGTGACGGTTTGTCGGTGTCACTCATCGTCACTCGTCGTCACGCCGCCATGAAGCGAAATTCTGACAAGTCCGCATCACCCTATTGCTATAGGTGCTCTCATTGCCTCGTGCGGCCCCTCGCCCCCACACCGCGGCCGCCTCCCCGACTTCCATGAGCACCCTAGGACCCCATTAGCCGATATCGATCTCCACAGCGGACGTGCTTCCCGGAGGACAAGCAGACTCGCATATCCCTTTGCGTAAACGACCGAAAGGCCCAAAATGTCAGTGAAAGGAAGAAGCTGGGCGTGTATCAGGACTAGGAGGCGTCCAGTGATGAATAACCCACAAACGGTTACTCTAATATGTCGCTGCAGCACTGCAGGATATTAGCCACTGAATTAGACGACGAGGACGCAAGGTAGGTTCCTCTACCCGTGTGCCTGCACGCTGTCCGCCTACACAGACATAAGATAATCGCCACTCCATCCGCCTACATCTCTACCTGCGAGCTCACATCATCGCAGCCACGTCCTCCGGGGCCTGCCCACACCCATATCCCCCCTCTTGCGTGCACCTTCACGCCTGTCTACACCTTGTCTCAGTGTCTGCCCACTGCCCGGCCGCTCCCTTTCACGGAAGAGTCGGACGATTTCGCACCTGTACACCTGTACACCCCGTAAGAGATTCGGAAGCGATATCATATCGTCCGCCGCCCGCCGTCCGCCCATATGCCCATCCCTTGCCTTCTACCAGAGGGTTGGAGCCCATTTCTCTCTGGCAAACGAGAGTTGGCGACATCGGTGTTGTCTTGGAGGTGCGACATGCGCACGCGGGTGCTGGCCATCCCCCCGCGAACAGGAGGGGTGTATAACGTAGGTATACTTTACTTATTGGCCCCCCTCTCTCGTCTACGAGAGTTGCCTAACCCACTCCCCCCACACCCTCGCAACATTGTAGCCGTGTCACTTGATGCGCACAACGGTTGTGCGAGGCGAAACTGGGGCTTGCGGGTTGAGAGCATCTCGGACTGTGGTGCACCTGTGTGGCACACCGCGGTGTTCGTCGCAGGCGTGGTAGCTGTTCTCAGTGCGAATATACTATCCATATATATAATAAATTTCGAACTATGGCTTTCCTGTCTAGGTGGTGGATTGGCGTACTGGTCCAGGATGGATTTGGAAAGAATAATAACATGGAGGAGAACCAGCTCTCAAGATCTCACTCCGTGTGAGTAGGGTGATTTAATCAAGCATCCCAAACGAATTGATGGCCCTAGCAGTCCCCAAACGCCAGTTCTGGTGCTGTGGGCGGCGTGGACAATACCCGGCAGTCCAGCCGACGTGCATCCTAATAATTGAGATTCGCTACAACGTCTCTTCTAGCCCAATCCTTCCGTCAAGTCCAGGAGCCCAGGGGGTCTTCCTCTAGTCTCGATTCGCATCCTAGCTCTCCTGTGGGAGGCGTCTTGTGGTCCGCGGCCCCGTGCAAACAAATATTCGCGTCCTCAGTTCCCCAGAAGTCAATATCGACGACCAGAACGGCCTCATACAATGCACGCCTCCCGTCTCCCACTGTTTACCGCTTCTAGTTATGGTTCCCGGGGGAAAAGTTCATGTGCCCGAGAAGAGATGAAGTTGGCATAGACCTCGGTGTAGGAAAATTATCGCCGAGAACCTTCAGCATTATTAGTACCAAATAGAAAAACACGCACGGCCTGGTCGAGGACTGTCCAGCATGCATTTGAAAAGGACGGCACTGACAAGAACTGATTTTCGCTTTGCATGCATAGCATGATTTCACTATTATAAATGCGCTAATGATCGAGCATTACATCTGAAGCTGTTATTGTCGCCGCTGTCAGTGTGGACGATGTCTGTCAATCCAAATGACGTGCATGATTTCATAATCAAGATTCGTCCCAATGTCCTCGAGCCTCCCTAGTCCAATACTTCTGCCGCGGCCTAGAAGCCCGGAGCTCCCTCGTCTTGTCAGACTCTTTGGAGGATCTCTTCGCTAGTGAACGGAAAACTGCCTTGTGGTGTCCGGAGCGAGTGGAGACCACGTCGGGTACCGCATCTGCATAGCGCAGACAGTGAGAAAGCAGATCGACCGAGAGAATAAGGAAAAAAGCAACACGAGCATGAACGCACCAGCGTAGTTCTATCCTAGGTGAGATATCGTTCGGCACCGCAACTCTGGACGTCAAGCAGCTAAACCGTGTACCCAATGCACGAGAGCCTACACTTCTCAAAGCACCAGGGCTCTAGGCCATGCGCGTGGCCAGGTGACCAGGTCCGCATAGTCCGTAATACTGGCATAGGCGTCGCCCAACCATATTGACTACCAGGGAACTTGGAGGTGCGCGGGTGGCGAAGAAACCGTTGCTTGCAGCCGTAATGGCTTTGTCTATTGCAATGAGCGAGCCAACATGTCACGAGCGACTTTTCGGCGATGCCCCGCGAATCAGAGCCTGTCCACCGCCAAAATCAGCATTAACTCGCTCTGCCAGAGTGGGTTGGTACGTACGCTCTGCAATCGTCGCTGCCGATGTAGAAGACGGCAATGCCATGATATTTTTAACGAAAATACAGGCACACAAACCCATAAGCATTGTTGGCACTAGATAAGGAAATCGCGCAGTCTCGGCAGTGGGTTGTCGTACGGCCCAGGATACATCTGGAAAGAATAACAACACAGAGGAGAACCAGCTCTCGCCCTGCGTGATTTAGTCAAGCATCCCAAACGCGTTGATGGCCTGAGCAGCCCCCAAGCGCCAGATCTGGTGTTGTCGTCGGCGGTGTGGACGATATCCGCCAGTCCAGTCGACGTGCATCCTCGTGATCGAGATTCATCCCAACGTCCCTTCTAGCCCAATCCTCCCGCCAAGCCCAGGAGCCCAAAGCGTCTTCCTCCAGCCCCGATTCGCATCCCAGCTCTCCTGTGGGAGGCGTCCTGGGGTCCACAGCCCTGTGGAAAGGAAATATTCACGTCCTCGGCTCCCCAGGAGCCACCACCGACGACCAGGACGGCCTCAAACTACTCGGGCTCCCCCTCTCCCGCATGTGACCCTGTAGGTCGCGCTTTACCGCTTCTGGTTATGGTTCCCAGGGAAAAAGTCCATGAGCCCGAGGAGGCAATAAAGTCAGATAATCCTGCACTTTGTTATGGTCTACCGCATCTATAGGATGAATACAGTGAGAGAATGGGGGAGGGGAATACGATGTAAACGCACTGGTTTAGACCCTGGCGTGGGCAAAATTACCACCAAGAATTTTAGCATTATTGGTACCAAATAGGCGAAACGCGATTGGCCTGGTCGGGAACTGTTATATTAGTCCGGCAAACATTTGGAAAGAATACCACTGACAGGAATCCGTTTCCGCTTCGCGTGCATCGCGCAATTTGGGTATTTGAATACACTGATGATCATCGTCGCCGACGGCGTGGACAATATCCAGCTAACGTGTGCATATGACTTCATCATAATCAAGATTCGTCCCAATGTCTTTTCTAGCCCAATCCTTTCGCCATGGCCCAGAAGCCCGAAGCTCCCTGGTTGCTTTCACCTCCACCATCTTGTCAGACTCCCTAAAGGATCTCGCAATGAGCGGAGAAGCTGCCTTGTGGCTCCTAGGACGAGTGGGATAGTCCAGCACCCCGTCCACGTAGCGTAAACAAGTGAGAAAAGCAGATTGACCGAGGGGATAAGGAAGAAAAAACATGACCATGAACGCACTGGCAGAGTTTTGGCGTAGGTAAGATTATCGCCAAGCACCTCGCCAATCACATACACGCCCAGTGCATCAATGAACGGGGGCCAAAAATCCTTGAACATGCATTCGGCGATGTTCGCGCATATTGTTGATGCCGTAGTGTAACATGCCCTGCGGTTGTTTCTAGTCTCCGTTAGCGTGCGGGGAGACCTGTTGGTGATTGAAAGTACCCAGTGCGAATTATGCAGTACGATTGGACTTGATTTACGGCGATATAGAGCGCAGTGGAGACGGTGAGCCTTCGTGTGTGTGGTGAGCATGGTTACATAACTCTCGAACCCTGATTCCCAGTGAAAAATAGCGCTGGCCCGCGATCAATCTGGGATAACTTCACGACCATTATTGTCCTAATCCGTTGGAACTCAACAAAAACGACAAAAATCTATAGACTGTAAGTACCGTATGTTTTCAATCCTACTACTTCACTCTGATTTGAACAGTGATTTGTTGTTCGTGGGAAATTATGCACTTCACCAGCACTTGCTCCATAATTAATCATGCTCGCCCCGTCCACTGACAGAACCATTGGATTGGATCCTCTCGGCAGTCTTCGGACGAAATTTCTTATTCAATCCCCAAGCAATAACGCCGTCCGACCTTTTTGACCACAGCTCCCATCCCGCCGTCTTCGACATCACACTAGACGATCAGAGTGGTGCTCCCAGCTTCAACATCCCGTCCATACGCGCATGCCCCGAGACAGCCTGACCCTAGGTGCGCCCCTCTGTGACTGGTAGTTCTGGTTTGACACGTACGAGTCGGGAGCCCCCCCACAAAAGTGAGCCCAAATATCGGGTCTCAGCAGCCCTATATGATGATAACCGGCTTATTGTATTCTTTAGTTGGCGCACTTGCCGTATGTCCTACCTGAGCCACGTTAACGCGTCTCCAACACGACATCGATAGTTCTAGCGACCCAGACAATCAATACAAGCAACGAACTCCCACAAAAGCGAATACAAATACCGAATTTCGATGATTTTAACGAACGACGGGGAGTTCCTGGATTTATGGGTTCGCTGATGTACACTTTTGTTGCTGTTTCATTTCGCGCTATGTGGTATGTCCCATCCAAACCATAATACGACGGGATATTTACAAAACTGAAGATTTCTAGCGACTCAAGTGATCGCGCCGAGGTAAGTTTTCAATATCCCATCTAAGCGTGACCATCTAATTGAATTGTCTGCTCATAGTCTGTACGGAAGCGTGTCAACGGTCGTGTAAGTTCAACTCGCCCAGCGCGGGGGCCTTCTTTGGTACGCTCATATCACGCCATGTTACCAGCTAATATTCACTTCGCTAACACTCGCGTTGTATGTGACCAACCCCGCCCAGCTCGTATCACCTCTTCAATATGTTTCGCCCGTGGCCCCCAACGTGTACCCCCACCCTGATATGACGACCTCCCAGAATGATGTACATGTCACGCATGAGAGTCTCGTCAGTGCCTCCACGGGCTTGTCTGCCGGTTTTGCATCCCGTATTTGGGTGGGATTCATCGGAATGGGCCGGATTTGGTGGATCGGGTAGGTCTGAATGGATTCACGGCAGGGCTTTGATGGGATAAGGTAGTATTGTAATAGAATAGTGCAGAAATGAATGGAGTTGGGATGGATTGGTTTAGATTGCAAGGCTAATTTTTGGCACGAGCACGAAACAAACCCATTTTTTATTGGGGATAGTATTTTACAGATTTGTACAACATATATGACAGGCCCGCCTGAGATAGGATGCATTAATGCGCAGATCAGGAAAACATCCAGCAAATTCCGTCGGAAGCCATGGGTAAGAAGTGGCACGGATTTCTTTACCAGAGCCATTTATCACTGGGCCTGATGAGAACTCCGTGAGGGTCTGGTGTTTTGCACTGCTCGATGAGCTCACTCAACCTGAGAGTGAATCAGTGATGATGCTATTGTGCGTGCACAGGAAAGCTTGCTCATCAGAGTTATCACACCAAACAGAATACAGCCACATATAATATCATCAATCTGGCAAGTTGTGCAGACAACCGGACCTATCCGAAAGGGTCCATCAGGAAAACATTCTTTTTTCGTGCTTTATTTAGCTTATCAAAGACAGACAACGAAAAATAAATTTTATTTCATATGTAAAATTTAAATATACCCCTAATAAATATAGCAACATTATCAGGGACATCCAACCCGCGCCGCTGTAAATTTGCCGTTGTAGGCGCCGCTTTCAGCGGCGCGGGTTGGAAATCCCACCATCAGGCGAGCCATCGTGAAGCACCTGTCAAAATCAGTTAGCTGAAAATTAGATCAGATTGTGATGAGTATACCTTTGGACCATGATTCCCACTAAACCTGTCTCAAGGCACGAGAGCACCCTATGCATTATGTAGCATACCTGGGGTCAGTTGGAGGTGGAATCCATCGGATGGAGGTTGGATGAGGTTGGGATGCGGCGGGAAGTAAACATATAGAGTCAGATGTTTTTAAATCGGAGCTTAAATGGACTTGGTCGAAATTTCTTCAGCTGTCCTTGCTGGTTATTGAGCCCGAATGACATCATTAAATCTAACACAGAAAGCAAACTTGAAGGCTATGAAAGACAAAAAGCATAAGACCGAAACGGCGAAAACCCGAAAAGGATGTAAGTTCATGTAAAGCTCCAAGTAGCATCATAAAGATCGTCGAGTTTTCCTGATGGCGAAGGTATTTATATACATATGATATATCACCTCTAATGATTAATGACTAGCGACAGTCAACAATGCAGGACTGCGCTACTGCCGTGGTCAGACGCTGCATTAGTACGCGATCGTAAGTTGCACCATTGTATACAAAATGGACTTCAGGCTGTTAAAGTGAGAGTGGTACATCGTGTTGAACCAGCAAGTGTTAAGAGATCAAAGCTGAATAACTTTGCACAGATCGGACTCAGTCTCGAGCATCATTTCTAACGGTTTCGGCGTCAGCAATCATCCATAGATGCGATCCCACCAACGAGGTCTTGGGTTGTGACATATGATTGCGCTGATGTTGCAGGGGCTACGCCATATTTGAGCAACTTGAAGATAGGTGTTTGAAGTTCGGCTTACAATCGTCGCCGCGAAATACTCCACCACCGTAGCATATTTTCTGCTTCTGGTCAGAGCCCCATTGTGTTCACACATTTCAGACGCTCTGACTGATGTTTACACAGTAAATACTCTCCCACTAACGCCCTCGCATTGGTATTAGGTTTCAAATGATCGCTCGGCCACTACTGCAGTACATTGTTTTCTCGGTATTGATTCTATCATTCGTCCAAGCACAAGGCACTTGGCCTGGAGCCATTCCCCTTGCCATTCGCTCACTGCACTTCAATTGTTGGCTGCCTAACCCAGGGCAGGAGGAGTGGCCCACCTTCTGGAACGACCGGGTGTGTTCACTTTCAGAATTCTTTCGTCTCTCGGATTTATCCGTCACTCTGCACAGATACTAGGATGGATCGGCGCTATTGAGGTCGATGGTGTTACATTGGAGTGGCTCGGCGATAGCCCAATCAATGGCACTACTCTCGTCAGGACCGAAATCACACCCACACGTACAATACTCACTATCATGGCCGGTCCCATGGAGCTTGAAGTCACTTTCCTGAGTCCAATTGAGGTATGTTGCCCAACATATCCACCAACACTGACGAACTTGAGTTATCAACTCAATAGCCAACGGATCTGGTCCGCCAGTCATTCCCGTTCACATACATGTACCTAACCGCGAATGCAACCGACGGTGCAAGTCATTCGGTTCAGCTCTACACTGATATCACCGCAGGTCGGCATCCATTTTCCACCCTCAAGTGAAGACCCACAAATTTCCTTAGAATGGGTGTCCGGAGACAGTAATACTAACGTCACCTGGAGCACCACGCTTAACAACGATCTGATTTACCACCAAGCCCAAAGACTGTCACCTAGCCCAATGCAAGAAATTAATGATCTGGCCGAAGATGCCACTGTATACTATGCGATGGCTAATGTAGGATTCCTGATTGATGGCAGTGCTGTCCCACCTAACGCTACCTTCCTAGAGCCCCAATGTGACCTGGCAGACTGGAGCTGTTGCACTCTACGGGACCGCCGGTGAAAGGCTCTTGAACAGCGAGGACAAGGACTTCCGGGCCATATCCGAGTAAGAGTTCGATTTCCTACGGGTTCAGCCACAGCGGCGTGTAACCAAACTTCGCAGCGATTGGCCCGTTTTCGCCTTCTCAGTGGATTTTGGGAATGTAACGGAGATTTCAACCCCCGTGGTATGGGCCCTCGGTGTAGTCCGGGATCCGACAATTCGCTATGGCTCTGGTGATGGCAGTACACAGCTACGCAGCTCATTCTTCCGGACTCAGTATTCGACTATTGGAGACGCAGTATGTTCCTAGTACATGCAAGATTATTATGGGCCCTGATTTATTTGTAGATCGGTGCATTCATCAAGGACTTTCCGAACGCGCGCCAGCGGGCAATTGAATTAGACCAAAAAATCACCTCTGATGCATTATCAATCTCACAGGACTATGCGGATCTTGTCTCGCTATCAGTCCGACAAACAATGGGTGGTCTTGACATCACTATCTCCAATGGGACCGACGGCCAGTGGAACAACTCAGATATTATGATCTTCATGAAATCTATAGATAACTCTTCTCGGTATTCTAATACCTGATCAAATTTCTGTCTTCTAATATCTCTATTAGGACCAATCCCACGGAATTCATGTTCGCAGCCTTCCCTGCCTATCTCTATCTGAACGCGACATGGGCTGGCTTCTTGCTAAGGCCAAGTTTGCAGCAACAGGCTGCTGCTCTTCCGGCGAGCACGTATGCAATGTCGGACTTAGGTATGCGGTCTCGCTTCACGTCTGCTCCGCGCTCTAAGGGTCTGGTAGGTTCAACGTATCCAATTGCTCTCGGGAATACTTCGACCACCAGCACCGAAGCCCTGGCCATCGAGAGTAAATTTATTTTAATTCGCGCGTAATTGTGATATAACCTTATGCCAGGTTCTGGCGACATGATTATCATGGCTCTGGCGCACGCAAAAGCATCAGGAGATGGGTCCTTGATAAGCCGCTATGTGAGTTACACGCGAGTGGACATCGAATGGACATTCAACCTTATAATCAAGTACACCCTTCTGAAGAGCTGGGCAAATTACCTGGCAGCCAATGCTCTGAACCAAACGATGTTGTAAGTTCTGCTTCCCACTTGAGCAGACAGCGAAATGAACCAAGATATCAGCATCAGCTCCGACGGACAAAACAATCCCAACCTTGCGATCAAGGGGATCATTGGGGTCCGTGCGATGGGTGAAATTAGTCAGATCGTTGGGCAGACTGACGATGCGTCACGATTCATGGTAATACACCTCCGCACCTTCGGAATTGAGCCCTAATCTCTCGCAAAGAGCCAAGCATCTACGATGTTACAGGACTGGGAGAACCGGGCGATCCTATCGAGTCACATCACCTCTACATATGGCCAGTCGGCATCCTGGGGGCTGATCTACAATCTGTTCTCGGATCGCCTTCTAAAATTAGACTTTATCGCACAAGAGGTAAATGGGAATGAATATCATCCACTTTCAGCGGTCCCTCATAAAATGTAGATTTATAGCAACCAGACGGCCTTCTATGCGGCACAAATACCTACAGGTAAGCGGACAGGTGTTGGTCGCACGCTGTATCAAATAATGAGTCCTCATCAGCCGGACAGTATGGGATCGCATATGATAGCAACATCATCGACCAAGTGAAATCGCGTAGGTGCAGAATCTATTTGAGCAAGGCCGCCTTTTGACATGGTCGTTAGAGTGGACGATGCTAACTGCAGCAACGACGATGGACAACAGTACTCGGGATGATATCATATCGCTGGTGCACGCGAGGGCCTGGTTCAACAGCACATTGGAATTCCCTACCGACTACAATGCGGCGTCGGGGTTGGCTGTAGGGACTGGTGGGAGATCTAGGTGCGCATTCCAGCGATTCCTAGAGTGTCAGTTTTTGACGGCAGTACCAAAGCCCTGCCCAAGGCGCAATGTTTGCGTTTCTAGCGCTCAAGTACGTCTCAATGAGGTCTCGGTGAATCTGCGTAACGTCCAGCTTACACCTGGCTATAGCTTGCCGGACCGAAGCGTTCAGGCCCTCGCTGGGGATGAGAATTCGAAGCGCGCGGGTTCGAAGCGCAATATTGGGGCCATCATTGGGGGTACATTGACTGGGGTTGCCATCATTAGCCTAGCTGGATTGTTCCTTCTATGGAAATATCGCCAGAAACATAAATCGCAGACGCTGACCCTCAGCTTGAATCCGTTCTACCTCCAGTCAGATACCCCTGCTGCTGGGGGTCCTTTCAATCCCTATCCTCTGGACAAGGGCGATCGAAACTTCCATAGCCAGTCTGCAGTCGATTTACCTACCCCTAATCTTCGAATCCCGCAGCGATGGAAATCTGGCCTGCACCGGCACTCCCGTTCGCGTAGTACACCAACGCATAGACCACCTGACATCGGAGGGCCATCACCAGTATCAGTGACCCTCATGTCTGAATCCCGTGATGGTGGGCTTGCATTGCATATAACCGAAATATAGACGCTTACATACCCACAATCTCAGAGACCTCGTCCAGCTCGGCCACACACAACTTGAGGGACGAAGTGGAGATCCTACGGCGAGAGATGGAGGAAATTCGAGCACAACGGATCTACGGCAATGAGGCCCCTCCGGAATATCAGTAGCGCGGCCTGACCAGCCCCCGATTTCATGAGATATGTATAAATTGTTTCACGTTCGCCTTTGTATATCTTCTACCATGAAATTCTCTAAACCCCAAGTCAAACCATGCACTCGGCCCCCGAGCCACACGGGGGTCTGCAACTTTCAAACCACCAAAATGTTATAAGCAATGCTGGCCACACCCGCCCACGAAAACCCGACTGTGTGGACTCGTTTACCGTGAGATCTGCCCGCGCAAATGGAGTGTGAATCGCCCGGTTTGGGTGGCCTCGATCCAAACTGGCCCTTCTGTTAATAGCTCAAGCAGGCGCATCACTGAGGCTGGCTCCGCCTGGGGCCTGGGCTGTCCGCGGTGGGGGTGGTGCAAGGGAGAGCACCTCGTTCACCTCAGATAGAGGTTCACGTAAGTCCTGCGGCGGCGGAGACGCCGTCGCGCGTTGCGGTGAGTGACTTGACATGACACGCACACGAGCGGGTTTTCGGCGATGTGTCCCACAAACTATATAGGGTCTGCCTACCACAAACATCAGCATTAGCTCGCTTCACTAGACTGGGACAGTACGTACGCTTCGCGGCTGTTGGGGCCGTCGCCGCTGATCCCTGCTGGTGGTCCGAGTAGAGGACGGAGATGTCGTGATTGTTTTCACGAGCTACACATGCGCAAACTAATAAGTATTGTTGGCACCAAATAGGAAAATCATGCACGGTCTAGGTGGTGGATTGGCGTACTGGTCCAGGATGGATTTGGAAAGAATAATGACATGGAGGAGAACCAGCTCTCGCTCCGTGTGCGTAGCGTGATTTAGTCAAGCATCCCAGACGCGTTGATGGCCCTAGCAGTCCCGAAACGCCGGACCTGGTGTTGTCGGCGGCGTGGACGATATCCGGCAGTCCAGCCGACATGCATGTACCCTTATAATCGACATTCATCCCAACGTCCCTTCTAGCCCAATCATTCGGCCAAGTCCAGGAGCCCAGGGGTCTTCCTCCAGCCCCGATCCGCATCCTAGCTCTCCTGCGCGAAGCGATGAAGTTGGCTTAGACCTCGGTGTACGCAAAATTATCGCCGAGAACTTTCAGTATTATTAGTATCAAATAGAAATCACGCACGGCCTGGGCGAGGACTGTCCAGCACGCATTCGGAAAGAATGGTACTGACAAGAACCGATTTTCGCTTCGCGTGATTTCACTATTTCAAATGCGCCGATGATCGAGCATTACATCTGAAGTTGGTATTGCTGCCGCCATCAGTGTGGACGACAGCCAATCTAAATGACGTGCATGACTTCATAATCGAGATTCGTCCCAATGTCCTCCCTAGTCCAATGCTTCTGCCGCGGCCCAGAGCCCGGAGCTCCCTCGTCTTGTCACACCCTTTGGAGGACCACTTCGCTAGTGAGCGGAAAAACTGCCTGGTGGTGTACGGAGCGAGTAGAGACCACGTCGGGTAGTCCAGCATCCTGACTACTACATCTGCATAGCGCAGACAGTGAAAAATCGACCGGAAGAATAAGGAAAAAAGCAACATGAACACGACCACACCAGCGTCACAATTCTATCCTAGGTGAGGTATCGTTGAGCACCTCGCTCATCATATACAGGCCGTCGATGCTGTATCATACCCTTTGCTCAACTGAGACGAAATCGACGCTAATTGATGGTTGGAATGGGCGGCCCATAAACCATCCAGGACCGTGCGTTTCCGTGCGGAGAGGCCTAGCGTTGACTAAATAATACCCAGGCGGATGATTTGCAGTATGATGAGGGGGAAAGTGGAGCGCAGCAGAGGTGCACCGATTAACTCACCTCAGCCGGATTCGTTTTCACTGCCTCAATCTCTTCCATCAAGAGCATTCCATACTTTATCGATTCACGCTCGAGACAGCAACCGGGCCGGCATGTCTGCCAAAACGTAGGCGCTTTTATGTATATTGACAGTGGGAGCGGTGCTCATAGATCCACCCCTTAACCCCCGCTCTACTGGGCCGGACATAGCATATTCACAGCAAACGCAGCGCTCTGCTTCTCCCAACGCAGCCGTAATTGCAACCGGAGCCCAACTCCAGTCCCAGCCCCAGGCTCAGCCGCAGCCCAAGTCCCACAGAGCCTGTATTTCCCCTCCCGTATCCCTCACGGCTCTACGACCCACGCGGCCTGCCCGGCATCCTCTCGCACGCTCCCTGCCGCATCTTCGCAATCCTCACCCCCACATACTCGACGACCTCGCGGCGCGATACAGGATCAGAGAGCTGTGTGACGAGGTCCGCGATCGCATGGTGTGGTTCCGGCTCCGGTGGCGGTTGCGCATGCGCCCTGGCGTGTCTATGCGGTACGTGGAGGTCGATTGGTTGGGTCCGACGCGGTGCATCGTTCTTGCTGATAATCGTGCGAGGTGGGACATGCAGCGTGTGGAAGTTGTGGAGCTTGTTGACTGTTATAGGGAGAAACTGGGCACTGATACGGTCCCTGGATGGTATGGGGAGTTTCATTGAATCTAATTTTCTTCTCACGGCTAGTGGCAGCCGCTCTGAGTTTTCCTTGTAATCAGAAAATGAATGAGGTAAAAGCTCCAGTTCAAAGGTTCACGATGTTGTTTGACCATGCATGTTGTACATCAGAAATGAGCCTAACAAACGGATCGGCTGGGGGAATAAGGAGGAAAAAATATGAACACAAACGTGGGCTAAAAGTCCTTTTGGCGGTGTCCGTGCGCACGCCGCCGATGCTGTGGCGTACCTGCCCTACAGTCATCCATAGTCTTCACAGCCGTAAAGTCTCCAATGTCCAGCAGCAGCACTGCTTGGCGTCCCTCTAGTTTTTCTGGTCCTTGGCAGCGGGTAGCGTATTAAACGCGGATTCTTCGCTGAAGGGAGATGGAGTCGACGGTAATCGACGACTGGCCAGCCATATTGTCATGTGGAATGCCCATGCTTCCGGAGCCATTCGTTGGCGTGCACTAAGGCCTTTTGCTAATTGAAAGTATCCAGTGCGAATTCGAATGATGTGCGGTTACTGCGGTACGATGAGGGGCTTGATGATCATAATAGATGCGGAGCGCAGCAGCGGAGGTGCACCAGATTGTGGTTACATAAAACTCTTTTCGATGTTTCCGGCTCCGCTGGACCCTGGTTACCCATCAAAAATTGATGGTATCGACTCCATCTCAGAGGAAGGTTTCCTACTGCTGATGTTGTTCATGTCCGGCACTCTTTTGCAATATATGTAGGTTTATAACCACCAGACAACATTTACGCGGTGCAAATATCCATAGGTGAGCGGCTGGACATCGATTGCATGCCACATCAAACAACGAATCCTCGTGTCTAGTTGGAAAGCAGTATCCCTGGCCAAGTGAAATCGCGCAGGAGCAGGACAAATTTGAGCAAGATCGCCTTCTGACATGACCCATACCATATTACCAGATTGCACGATGCTGATCGCAGCCACGACGACTCAGGACGACCTTATATCACTGGTACGATCGAGATCCTGGCTCAACCATGTCACGCCAGAATTCCCCACCTACTATAGCACGGTGCCGGGCCCAATCAAGGGAAGTCCAGGTAGGTACTTGAGCGATACTTCCAGAGTTGGTTTCAACGGCAGTACCACAGCCCTGCCCACGGAGCTGGTTCCGCATTTCAACACTCAAGTACATCTCAATGAGATGACGCAGCACTTAGAATACACCAGACGCAGTTTTCCAAGACGAAATACCAAGGCGCCCGAACCAGTTGCTCGCCTTCGTTAGGCCAGTCCGCCCACAGTTAGTACATACCCTGTTTTTTTTTTAATTTAAAATATTCACCGACCTCCCCCCAAATAGTGTTCAAGTAACCCGGGCGACCACCAACACCCCAGTGCCCCAGGAGGTGCCGACTGGGGGTGGGCTACCGAACCCAAGGGGGAATGGGGGGGGCAACGCTGATCACCTCAGCTCGATGGATGGGGCTCCTATCCCACAGCCCAGGGAGGCCGGTCACGATGCTGCTGTAGTTGATATTCCTCACGGGAACTCCGTGGGGGCCTGGTGTTTTGCACTGCTCGACGAGTTCACTCAATCTGAGAGTAGTGTTGCTAATGTGCGTGCATAGGAAGGCTCGTGTTTCATTAGAGTTACCATATCAAACAGGACAATCATATATGATATCATCAATCTGACAGTGTGCAAGGCCGAGCCGTGCGGACGACCGGACCCCCATGAGGGACAAAGACAGATATATCACCAGCGACCGGTAACGGTCAACGATGCAGGGCTGTGCTACTGCCATGGTCAACGCCGCATTAGTACACAATCGTAAGTCGCACCATTGGATACAAGATGGACTTCAGACTGTTACAGTGGGAGTGGTCATCGTGTTGAACCAAGAAACACTAAGAGGTGAGAGCTGGATCATGCGCAGATCAATCTTGAGCTTCGTTTCCAATGGTTTCGGCGTCAGTAATAATCCACAGATGTGACCCCACTAACGAGGTGCATGGGCTGGTACATGTGATTGCGCTGATGTGGGAGCCACGCCGTATATATCTTTGAGCAACTTGAAGATAGGTGTTTGAAGTTCGGCTTGCAATTGTCGCTGCGAAAATACTCCACCGCTGTAACATATACTCCGCTTCTGGTCAGAACTCTGCTGTGCTCACGCATTTCGGACACTCTCACTTACATTTTCACAGTAAATACTCTCCCACTGACGCCCTTGTGTTGGTATCAGATTTCAAATGATCGTTCAGCCACTACTACAGCACTCCGTTTTCTCGGTATTGATTCTATCATTCGTCCAAGCACAAGGCACCTGGCCTGGATCCGTGCCCCTTGCCATTCGCTCACCACACTTCAATTGTTGGCTCCCTGGCCGGGGATGGGGCGTTGGTCCACCTTCTGGAACGGCCGGGTGTGTTCACTTCCAAAGTTCCTTCGTCTCTCGGATTCATCCACCACCGCAGATACTAGGATGGATCGGCGCTATCAGGATCGATGGTGTTGCATGGGTGTGGCTTGGAGAGGTAACAAATGGTACTACTCTCGTCAAGACAGAAATCACACCCACGCGCACAATACTTACTCTCGCGGCCGGTCCCATGGAGCTTGAAGTCACTTTTCTGAGTCCAATTGAGGTGTGCTGCCCAGTGTGTCCACCAACACTGACGAACTTGGATTGTCGACCCAATAGCCAACGGATCTGGTCCGCCAATCATTTCCATTTACGTACATGTACCTAACCGCGAATGCGACTGACGGCGCAAGTCACTCCGTTCAGCTCTACACTGATATCACCGCAGGTTGGCATCCATTTTCCATCCTCAAGTCAAGACCCACAGATTTCCTTAGAATGGGTGTCCGGAGACCTGAAAACCAATGTCACCTGGAGCACCACGCAAGCGACGATCTGATTTACCACCAAGTCCGAAGAGAGTCACCTAGCCCGATGCAAGAAATTAACAATCAGGCCGAAGATGCAACTGTATACTATGCGATGGCTAATGTAGGTTCCCTGGATGATGTTGACCCATCTAACATCGCCTTCCTAGAGTCCCAATGTGACCTGGCAGACTGGCGCCTATACGTTCAGGAGTCGCTTCATGAGCGTAGTGGCAGGCTCTTGAACACCGAGGACAAGGACTTCCGGGCCATATCCGAGTAAGAGTTCGATTTCCTGTAGTTCACTCAGTGTTGTATAACCAAAATTGGCAGCGATTGGCCCATTTTCGCCTTCTCGGTGGATCTCGGGAATATCACAGAGATCTCAACCCCCGTGGTGTGGGCCCTCGGTGTCGTCCGCAATCCGACAATTCGTTACGCCTCTGGCGATGGCACTACACAGCTACGCAGCTCATTCTTCTGGACCCAGTATTCGACTATTGGGGACGCAGTATGTTCATGGTTCATGGAAATCGTTATAGGCCCTGATTTCCTTGTAGATCGGTGCATTCATCAAGGACTTCCCGAATGCACGCCAGCGGGCAATTGAATTAGACCAAAGGATCACGTCCGATGCGCTGTCAATCTCGCAAGACTACGCCGACCTTGTCTCGCTCTCAGTCCGACAAACGATGGGTGGCTTTGACATCACTACTTCCAAGGGGCCCGACGGCCAGTGGAACACGTCGGATGTCATGATGTTCATGAAATCTGTTGGCGACACCTCTTGGTATTTTAATACTCGGTTGGTTTTCTATCTTCTAAAATGTTCATTAGGAGAGTCAATCCCACGGAATTCATGTTCGCTGCCTTCCCCGCCTATCTGTATCTGAATGCATCCTGGGCTGGCTTCTTGTTAAGGCCAAGTCTGCAGCAACAAGCTACCACCCTTCCGATGAGCACCTATGCAATGCCAGACTTAGGTATACCCTACAATCTTGTTCCACATCTGTTTCGCGCTGAGGGTCTTTCAGGCTCAATATATCCAGTTGTTCTAGGGAATAACTCAGCTACAAACACGGAGGCCCTGTCTATTGAAAGTACTCACAATTTCTACTCGTGTGTTATTATATTCTGACCTGTGCTAGGTTCTGGGAATATGATTATCATGGCTCTTACACACGCAAAAGCATCAGGAGACGAGTCCTTGATAAGTAGTTATGTGAGTTATGCAAGGGCGAATAAGGCATCATGAAACTCAGGCTTATTTTTCCAGTACTCCCTCTTCAAGAACTGGGCGAATTATCTGGCAGCAAATGCTCTGAATCAGACAGGGTTGTAGGTTTTCTCTTTCGTCTGCAAACAAGGAACTGAACCCGAATTTCAGTATCGCTCTGACGGGAAAAACAACCCCAACCTCGCAATCAAAGGGATCATTGGGATACGTGCGATGGGCGAAATTAGTCGGATAGTGGGGCATGCGGACGACGCGTCGCGATTTGAGGTAACCTGGCTGTGTCCCCTTAGAACTCAGACCTAATCTCTACCTCGAAGGACCAAGCATCCATAATGTTGGAAGATGGGGGAATCGGACGATTCTATCGAACCACATCACCTCCGCTTATGGTCAGTCGTCGTCGTGGGGGTTGATTACAATTTGTTCTCGGATCGCCTTCTGAAGTTAGATTTCATTACACAAAAGGTAAGCGGAAGCAACAACCATTCACTGCTGGCACCTTCTCATGATAATATGTAGATTTATGACGACCAGACAGAATTCTACGCAATGCAAATACTCGCAGGTAAGCGCCGGCACGTCAGTTGCATGTCATACTAATAACGAGTCCACCTATGCAGCTGGGAAGTATGGGATTGAATATGATAGCAGCATCCCCAGCCAAGCGAAATCCGTAGGCTCAAAACACATGTGAACGGGATCGTATTCTGACATGAATTGGCATGACACTGACAGACTGGACGATGCTGACTGCAGCGACGACGACAGACAACGGTACCCGGATGGCCTTGTGTCGCTGGTGCCTCGAGGGCCTGGCTCAATACTAGCACATTGGAATTCCCTACCGACTACAACACAGTGTCGGGATGGCTACAGGGACTGGTGGGAGATCTAGGTGCGCATTCCAGCGATACATAGGCAATTAGCTTATGGCGACAATATCACAGTCCTGCGCAGGGTGCGATGTTTGCATTTCTAGCACTCAAGTACGTCTCAACGAGTCTCAACGAATTGGTGTAGCCCCGGCTTACACCTACTATAGCTTGCCGGATCGAAGCACCCAGGCACCCGCCCCCGGTGGTGCTGGGGCGGGAATTCGAAGCGCGCGGGCCCGAAGCACAATATTGGGGCCATCATTGGGGGTACATTGGCTGGCTTTGCTATCATTAGCCTATTCGGATTGTGCCTTCTATGGAAGTGCCGTCAGAAACATAAAGCACAGACGTTCACCCCCAGATTGAATCCGTTCTACCTCCATTTAGATGCCTCCGCCGCTGGGGGTCCTTCCAGTCCCTACCCTCTGCGTAAAGGCGATCAAAACTTACATAACCAGTCTACAGTCGATTTGCCTAACCCCGATGTTCCAGTGTCTTCCACATCCGAATCCCGCGATGGTAGGCCTGCATCGCATACAACTGGAGTGTAGACACTTACATACCCACAATCTCACTCAGCGACTTTGTCTAGCTCGGCGGCGCGCAACTTGAGAGACAAAGTAGAGAATCTACTACGAGAGATGGAAGTGATTCGAGCACAGCGGATCTATGGCGATGAGGCCCCTCTGGGATATCATTAGAGTGGCTGGGCCTGGCCCCCAATTTCATGGGATATATACAAATTATTCTATAGTCGCTTTTGCATATCTTCTACCATGGAATTCCCCAAACCCCAAGTCAAACCGTGCACCCGGCCCCGAGCCACACAAGGGTCTGCAACTTTTAAGCCGCCAAAATTCTAAGCAACGCTGGCTACACTCGTCCCCAAAAACCCGGCTGTGCGGACTTGCTTACCATGAGAACTGCCTGCATAAATACTGAATGGAGTGTGAATCGCCCGATTTGGGTGGCCCTTCTATCAATAGCCCAAGCAGGCGCATCAGTGACACTAGCTCCGCCTTGGGCCTGGGCTGTCCGCGGTGGAGGTGGTGCAGGGAGGGGGCACCTCGTTCACCCCAGATAGAGGTTCACGTAAGTCCTATAGTGGAGGCATCGTTACGCCCTGCGGTGAGCACTTGACATCACACGCACACATGCGCGTTTTCATCCCGCGGATTATATAGTAGGCCCTAGCATCAACATTAGCTTGCTTTAACAGGGTGAGGTAGTACGTACGCTCCGCGGCTGCTGGGGTCGTCGCCACCGATGCATTCCTGTTAGTGGCTTGAGTAGAGGATGGAGATATTGTAATATTTTCACGAGCTACACACGGCAAACCAAGAATTGATTATTGTTACGTAACTTATGTTAATAGGTTTTGGACCCTGGTTTCCACTGGACCCTGGTTACCCGTCAATTAACTTCCGGCTTCCCCGTCTCGGGGAAGCTCTGGGACCTCTACCCTCCCGCTACCCCCACCCGGGCTACAAAGACCTGCTGAGCACGTCACTGGTTGTAAATTGGACTTCGAATTATCCTTGAGACAGTGTGTAAAGGTATGTAATGCTAGTAGCATCTGGCTTTCCGATGGGTTCGACTCCAACAATCATCCCAGCGCCCAGGTGGAGCGTTGTATTGACACTTGACAGATGCTGCAGCGCCGGTATGGAGCTATACCGCACGCAACATATATATACCGCTGGGTAACATACCGCTGGACGATTGCCGATATTCGAAGAATTGCTGTAAGTTTCTCCTGCTCGCTCTACTTCCAATCAGACCTCGCGTATTTCTGACTTTTGTGCAGTAATCGTTCTCCCGGCACCCCTGCGCCGACCCCAGATTTCAAATGATAGTTTGGCCACTACAATGTATTGCTCTCTTGGTATTAGCTCTACCCTTCATCCAAGCGCAAGCTTGGCCTGGAGCCGTCCCGCTTGTCATTCGTTCACCACACTTCAATTCCTGGCTACCCAGCCCGGGAACGCAGCAATGGCCCACCTTTTGGAATGGTAACCATGTATGTGCTCGCTTTTTTGTATCTCAGACTCACCTGTCACTCTGAACAGGTACTGGGGTGGATGAGTTATATTAGGATCGATGGTGTTATATGGGAGTGGCTTGGACCTGAAGGACATAGCGGAAACCTCACCAAGACAGAGATCACGCCAACACGTACAATACTCACGTTCATGGCTGGTTCCATGGAAGTTGAAGTCACTTTCCTGAGTCCAATTGAGGTGTGTTATTCGAGATTTCCGTTTCATCTATAAACCGTTACCAATCCAATAGCCGACGGATTTGGTTCGCCAATCATTTCCATTCACATATATATACCTTACTGCAAAAGCGACGGACGGTGCAAGTCACTCGGTTCAGGTCTACTCTGACATCAGTGCAGGTTGGCATGCGTTTTTCTTAATCAAGTTCGGATCCCTAACGTCTTTAAGAATGGGTTGTCCGGAGACTTGGGGAACAAAGTTACCTGGAGCACTGTGCCAGGGGACGATCTGGTCTTTTCACCAAGTCCAAAGGGCGTCGCCCGAATCAATGCAAGAAATCAACGATCAGGCCGAAGACGCCACTATCTACTTTGCAATGGCTAACGTATGATCTCCGAGTCATACTTTCCCATCTAACTCCTCCACCTTAGGGCCCCAATGTGACCTGGCAGACTGGCCCCCCCAACACACGGGACTCGTTTACGAGCAATCACACCGGCGGGCTCTCGAATACCGAGGACAACAACTTCCGGGCCATATCCGAGTAAGATTTCCTGAGGATTCATCGGTACCACATTAACCCGATTTTGCAGCAATTGGCCCTCTTTGCTCTGCCATGGATCTTGGAATGTATCAGTGATTTCAACTCCTGTGGTGTAGGCTCTTGGCGTAGTCCGCGATCCGACAATTTGCTATGGCCTTGGCGACGGGAATATACAACTACGCAGTTCGTTCTTTTGGACTCAGTACAAGACTATCGGAGACGCAGTATGTTCTCGATTTCATGGAAATAACCACGAACCCTAATCATCTTGTAGATCGGCGCATTCGTAAAGGATTTCCCAAATGCGTGCCAGCGGGCAATTGAATTAGACCAAAAAATCACGTCCGATGCGCTGTCCATCTCTCAGGACTACGCCGATCTTGTTTCGCTATCAGCCCGGCAAACAGTAGGTAGCATCGATATTACGGTTTCCAACGGAACCAATGGCCAGTGGAATACTTCAGATGTCATGATCTTCATGAAATCCATCAGCGACTCTTCTCGGTATTCTAACATTTGATTTGTCTTGCATATTCTAACGCATTCATTAGGAGAGCCAATCCCACGGAATTGATGTTCGCGGCCTTCCCGCCTATCTCTACTTGAATGCGTCATGGGCTGGCCTCTTGCTGAAGTCAAGTTTGCAACAGCAAGCTGTGACTATTCCACTGAGCACATATGCAATTCTGAATTTAGGTATACTCTACAATCTCGTCCCGCGCTTGTTCCGCATTGTGAGGATTTGGCAGGTTTGGCGTATCCAAGTGCCCTGGGGAATACTTCGGTTGCAACCACCGAAGTCCTGGCAATCGAGAGTGAATATGATCTTGATTTGTGTACCATTGTGTTCTGACCCGATGCTAGGTTCTAGCGATATGATTATCATGACTCTTGCGTACGCACAAGCATCCGGAGATGTGTCTATGTTAAGCAGTTATGTGGGTTACATGAGGGCGGATATGGAATGAACACTCAGCCCCAATTTATAGTACACCCTTCTGAAGAACTGGGCAAATTACCTGGCAGTCAATTCTTTAAACCAAACGACGTTGTGGGTTTCTCTTTCCATCTGGACAAACGCAGAGCTGAGCCCAGATCTCAGCGTCAGCTCCGATGGGCAAAACAACCCTAACCTCACAATCAAGGGGATCATCGGGATTCGTGCGATGGGCGAAATCAGTCAGATCATTGGGCAGACTGACGACGCGTCCCGGTTCAAGGTGACACGTCTCCACTTCTTTTGAATCTGGATCTAATCTCTTTTCTAAAGGACCGAGCATCCACGATGTTACATGATTGGGAGAACCGAACGATTCTATCGAATCATATCACCTCCACGTATGGCCAGTCGGCATCATGGGGGCTGATCTACAATCTGTTCCCAGACCGCCTCCTGAAGTTAAACTTCATCAACCAGACGGTAAGAGGGAAGAATACTATTTACCTCCAGCACTATCTCACAATATGTAGATCTATAACAACCAGACAGCTTTCTATGCGGCGCAAATACCCACAGGTAAGCGGGCGGATGTCGATCGCATGCTGTATCAAATAATAAGTCCTCGTGTCTAGCTGGGAAGTATGGGATTCTATATGACAGCAACATCCCCGACCAAGTGAAATCACGTAGGTGCAAAACACATTCGAACAAAATTGCCTTCTGACACAGCTGGTATTGTCAGATTGGACGATGCTGACCGCAGCAACAACAACGGACAACAGCACCCGGGACGACCTTGTGTCGCTGCTGCACTCGCGGGCCTGGCTCAACAATCTCACGTCAGAATTCTCCACCGACTACAGCGCGATGTCGGGCGCGGTCACAGGCACGGGTGGGAGGTCCAGGTACGCACTCTAGTAATACTACTTCCAGAGTTGGATTCCAACGACAGCAACAGCCCCGCCCAAGGAGCAATGTTCGCGTTTTTAGCACTCAAGTGCGTCTCAAACAATTGATGTAGTACCTGGCTTACATCCGGCCGCAGCTTGCCGGCACAAGTCATTCCAATGTCCAGTGGGGGCGGGAAGTCGAAGCTAAATATTGGAGCCATCGTCGGGGGCACAGTAGGTGGTGTTATTGTGGTTGGTTTAGTTGGACTGTGTTTTTTGTTATGGAAGCGCTACCAGAAACGCAGGGCGTTGATGCCGGCTCCCGGCTTGGTCCCGTTCTCCTCTTATTCACATATCTCAAGTGCTGGAAGTGGAGACATTACGAAGTTCGGGGGAGGGCGCCCCGCGGTCATACCAAATGATTCACCCGCCCCAGGCTCGCGCAGTGCGTCAGCAGCTGAACTACTTAACCCCGAAGAACCAGAATTTCTGCTCAACGGCGGCCCCGCATTGCGCGACCTCAACATGCGGACCCTTCCACCCCCAGCGGCCTCGCCCGGCCACACTGCTCCCATGCCTCTATCGAACTTTGACCCATCCCAGACCGATGTGACACGCAGGTTGAGGGATGAAGTGGAGATCCTGCGATCGGAAATGGCGGAAATGAAGGCGCAGAGGATGTATGATGCTGGTGAGGTGCCCCCGCAGTATAACTAGGACCGCCCCCATTCCTTCCTATCATGGCTCGCAAAAGAACGAAGTGAAGGGCCCGCGTCGGGAGATGGGGGAGGTTCGAATGCAATGGATGTGTGTGATGGAGTGGTTTACCTTTTGCACGAGGAACACGTCGATTGCCGAAAACCACACAAACCACCGATCGCGTCTCAGTCCATCGCATCAATCATGCTTGTTGCTGCTCATCGACATTTCAGCACGGGCGTGCTAGCCACATTTCTCTTCATCTCGTAGCCAAGCCTTAGATTACAATATTTGATAAATACAGTATGATTTTTTCTCTCAGAAGACAATTATATAACTACAGTACTCCGTTTGTAATCGCGACGCTTTGCAATCAATGACTTGTTCTTGCCTTTCTCCCTCGTCCCCCATCTCTCACAACGTTGAATTTGCCCAGTTCGAGCTTGCGAGAGCTTATAGCTATTCATATGACAAGAAGACCTCGCCAACGCGGAGGGGTCGCACTGAGCAGCTGGTTTCTAATAAATTTTATGGGAGCCATGTCCAATTTATTTTTATAGTCGTTTTTGTATATTTCTTCACTGGCGATTCAAATCGCCGGTGGCTAAACCGTGCGTCTGAGTGGCTGCATAGGATCTGCAACCTCCAAGGCACCAAAATTCTAAGCTACAACCAAGTAACACTGGGCATTCTCGTCGCCTGAAAACCCAGCATATTGACCAACATTCGCTTACCGCAAGGTCTGTTTACATAAATACAGTGTAAATTGTATGATTTGAGTAGTCTTGATCCCGACCAACCGGAACTCGTATATTTAACAATCCCAAATCGCCACAGCAGAAGCATCATCTGGTCCAAAGGTCAAACGCACCAGCCCAAACGAATTACAATCAACCAAGAAATGATGCACCTGGCATACCACTGGCCAGCCTTGATGCTGGCCCAGCTGATGAGGTTGTCGCCACCAATGTGCCCCTGGTAGAGGATGGGGATGCCGTGATCTCTTTCACGAGCTATATGCACATAAGCCCATCAGTGTTGTTGGCATTGAATGGGGAAATCACGCACAATCTCGGGCAGTGAGCCGTCGTATCAGGCCTTCGAGAATAACACGGAGGAAAATCGGCCCCGTTCTACGTACGTAGCACGATCTAACCGAGTATCCCAAACAGATCAGTGACCCTAGCAGTGCCCAAGTCCTAGTTGCCATTGGTGGTGTGGACGATATCCGCCAGTCCGACCAACTGTCTCGGCTTATTCCCACCCCACTGCCTTCTGGTCAAACTCCTGAAACAGCCCCCTCGCCCCGTGACGCGCAAGAAAGGAGCCGTTATTGGCTGATGGTAACCTTTGATGAGCGAAAAGACTGCCTTGTGCTGTCTAGAGTGTGATGACGAATTCACTGCAAACAATAAGACAAAGTGTATTGCCCGAGAAGAGAGTAGGAAAAAAGCAATGTATGTGCGGCATAAGTGAGATTATCGTTGAGCACCTCGCTAATCCTATTCACGCACACGCTGTCGACGTTGTACCGCACTACGTCCTGTAGTTACCCTGCAGTGATTTATAGTTGTAGATGGCATACATACCGATAATGGAGGGGGTAAAGTCGACGATAATCGACAGCGGGCAGCCACATTTTCACGAAGCTTCTGGGATGAAATTGTAGATGCGGACTTAGATGCGGACTCTGATTCCGGAGCACAAGCAGAAATGCATCAACATGGTTACATAATTATGACATTATTTTTCGGTATTTATTCGTTCGCTCAAAGTTCACTGTCCAGTGCCTGGAACCCTGCCCTGATTTGTCAGTACCACTGGCCATGTCCACTTCTTCGGTTCCAGTGACCACTATCTTATCCTAACAATCTTATCGCACTGGGTAACCCTGCAGGCTCGGCCCTGGGGCCCGGTGCCCAGAGTCTGGTCTCTAGACCCTGCTACCCCTCGGCTACTGCCTGAATGCCTAATCCCCCCCTGCCCCGCCCAACAGCTGGGGTTCTGTCCTGCTATCTGAAGGTTTGCACTTATTACCTTGGTGATCTGGATGGTACTTACCCCACACTGCTGAAATATATTGCCAGGAGCAAATTACTAGGATTCGAGCTCCGGGGATTCAGCACTATGGCCACCCATTTACCTAAATGATTCGGCTCGGTACTTACCCCCTCGCTATCATCAGGTGTACCACCTGCCGGAGCATCCAGCTCCCTGATGGCTGCTGCAATTAAAAGGATTTTTAGTTTGTTTGAATTTCAACTCCCAGCCCACTCATTTTCAACCTTCTTTTTTCTGCATTTTCTCCCTATCCTACCACCTCAATCGCTGCTAATTATAATGTGAATCGCCCTTACAGGTATGTACCCACCAGTGGGCTGGTAAATATTATTTGCTGATTACCTGCCTAGCTTCACCCAGATGGATCCTAACTCAGTGCAAATCGCCGAACTGCTTCGCAACTTTCTTGCCCAGGCTGGATATGTCCAGGCACCTGCACCGAATCCTGCAGATCCCCAGGGGAGGCCAACAACTTCTCAGGCCCCAGTGGCAAGCTCCACGAATCCCCAGCTGGATCTACTCTATGGATCCCAACCTCCGACAGCAAGCCAGCCTCCACCTCAGGCCCCTCACGTTCCCCAGGCACCTCCCATCCAGCAGTACCGAAGCATAAGGATCGGGCAAGGCCTTCCGCATGCACCAGGGGGATTTCCATCAGTAATAGGTCCCCAACCCCCCACCGCCCAGCATCATGCGAGCCATCTCAACACAAGCCAGGCAAATCATAATCGGCTGGCAGCAGCAGCAGCCAATCTCCCTCGGGCTCCACCACTTCCCCCATGAGGTCGCCGGAGGGTAACTGGAACACAAGGACCATCAGTTCGGCCACCATCACTTGCACCAGTTCGCACAACAATTGCAAGCTGCTATACAGCAGCTGCTGGAGCCCTGTCAGCAGGCGAACCACTCCTTCGGGTTCGGGTCAAGGTATATCCACCCCAGCCAGTGGTAAGCATCAGCTTCGCATCCAGCTTTGAAAAGTAAATATATTAACCAGCTATTCCAGGAAGGGCCGACTTCCGACAGGACACTATATTACTACCGATTTGATGCCGACATATTCAATACTGTCCTTAATTCACTTTCACTATCACACGACTATGATCTTCTACCATCAACCAAGATCACCACTCTATTCCAGCAAGTTGCGAAGGATATGGAGGAATCTTTACACCGATATCAGTTTGTGGACAAAGGAAGAGAGCGAGTCATTGCAGGGCTTGTGCTTCCTCGAAAAAACCTACCATTTCAACTCCTGGAATTTGTCAACCAAGGCCGAGTGCGAGGAAGTAGTAGTTATGTTTTTCTACGCCGATCGCCTATACCAGAAAGGACAACAATTGCTGACATAGCAGCTGGTGAGAGGCGAGAATTCTACTGCCCACCTGCAGGCTTTGCCTTTGAGGGTTCTCCAGCTCGCTTTGTTATCCATCTTGGTAAGTTTCCTCTTACTATCCCCACAGGCTGGGCTGACCTGTAATAATCCTACCAGTGGTCCAACACTATCCTATCACATTATCCCTATTTCCATCAGATGACCCAAACAGGCGGCATACATGCATATCGTCAAAAATATATTCTCGCTTTCGGTATGACGGGTGCCCAGCCTCAAACCCAGATGGCAATATAAGCGATAGCTCAGGAGGTGTAACTGATACCCCAGGCCCTAGTGATCTGGCTGGGAGGGGTTCAGACGAGGAAGACCCAGGTGAAGAAGGCCTGGATGAAGAAGGCTCGGGTGAAGAAGGCTTGGGCGAAGAAGGTTTCGGTGAAGGAGGCTTGGGCGAAGGAAGCTCGGGCGAACATGGCCGAGGGGCCAGTACCCGGTTAAATGTAAGTCTTGCTGGTATACTATAATATATTTCATCGTACTGAGAAAGATAATCTACCTAGAACACTGGCCAGAGTGCGAGATCCCAGCCCCAGCGATCATCTGCAGCTACAGTGCAGAACCCACTAGGTCGGCCCAGCCATGCTCGCCGAACCAACCAGGCCCAAAGACAACTGCCCACTGGCCCAAGCCTACACTGCCCGGATACTGCTCCCCCACACATTCCTCCAGAGATATGGTCTGGGCAATGGGAGCCCAGTGATTTGGAATTACTAGGCGACGAAGAGAGACTCATACCAGGCCATATTGAGATTGGGGTTTTCAATGCTGCATCAGCAGGTAGTGCACCAGATGAGAGGCTTAGCCTTCGGGGAGCTAACACCATTGAACTCGCCGAACGTCTCTGTATGCTTCTTACCGAGGCAGGAGCAGCTGGGGATTTCACTAGGGTTCTATTGCCTGAACGAGAATTCCTCATGTGGGTACTATTGGCATTTTCTTTCGTAAATATGGCTGAAATTAATGTTACAGTGTATCTCGGACTCCAGATGGCCTGGAGCAAATTCGCTCGCTTGGGGATGGTATTGAGAGAGAAGTGATCTACACAGCCTTCCACAAATACCTACAGTCACCATCACAATGGTTTTTACCTCGTGCTGGTGATTTTTCTACAGTTGCTACCTGCCACAGTCTGGCTACAGCAATCTACCTGGCCCCTGCTCGGCGACAAGGGCTCCTGCTCCTTGGAGCCCTTACAGGCTTATTTCTAATTCATGGAATGGCCCCAGCCCCCCTTTCGCCTGTTCTTTTACATTATTTTATTCATGGGTGCGATCTCAATGCGATCCATGAGGGGGTTTTAGGTAGCTGGTACCCAGAACTTCGCCACACGATCAGGTCCTGGCTGGATGCAGGTGCAGGAGGGGATACCCGGGAGTTCCAGACTCATTTTGCTACATTCCATGACATGCAGGTAAAGGTTTTACACATATAGCCTCGCAAAACAGGCTTATACTAATATTTTCCATACAGGTGGCTTTATTAGGTGATCGTACTCCAGCCAGCCACAAAGCCATGGCAGGTGAGATGTTATATCGGGCAATTGTAGGACCTTCCGAGTCGCCATCACACCCGGTGATAAGCATGGTAATGGTTTAGCATCAGTTCGCATCTATTTCTAGTCATTGTAGCTAATTTCCGTACTTACCTTCGCATCGCGCGACTAATGCGCGATCACTGATCGCTTCGTACGCGTGGAGATCGCGCTTTCAATGCGATCCAGATCGCATTCTTACCATAGTGATCGCATAGTTTCTCTTTATCATACAGATTATCTTACATTACATACATACTGCCTCATGCCCGCGTAGCTCCGATTTATATAGAGTCGCATGTAGCTTGCATAACACAACTTCCCCTTCGCATTAGAGCTCTCGAGTCTCGCGTTCATTCCCTTAGCTTGCGAAGATCTCCACATTCTTTGGAGATTCTGGCCTTCACTGCACTAAAGACACCCACTCGCAAACTGCGAAGCACTTGGTTTGTTGGTTTGCCCCACAGGCCGCAGTGTCCTATCACCGGAAATCCAGTCATTCCTAGCTGGATTTGACCTCCCATGTCACAATGGATTTCACCTTTCCAGGGTATCTCTCTACAATCAGTCACCACTATCATGCATACTTACTATACTGCCAGGCTCTTCGCTCAGTTGCTGGAGGAACCAAAGCATTTTTCAGTGCAATCTGGCAATCACATATTAATGGCTTTGGCGATCTTGAGCCATACCTTCGGTTTGAGCCCCTGTCAGCAGCCTCGGCTCATACATGTGCCCAGCAGCTTCAGGCAGCTGGTTTCCAGCTTGGGGCCGAGGCTCTCTTCACCGATTTCCTGCGGGGGTCTGGGATTCCATTACCATTACTTTTCGACGATCTTTGTGTCCACTTTAACCCCCAGGTTGATCTCGCCGAAGTTGATGAGGTATATTTTCGTGCCAGGATGTTTTGCTGGGCAGCAACAGGTAGCCCACTAGCTATGTTTGGAAGGATTCATAAGTTATCTGTGAGTTTAGTATGATATTTGCCTTGGGACTACATTTGACTGGGTCCTGCGGCCGGGCAAATAGGTGGCATTCTGTGGTGATGACGACGATCGCTATGCCCTGCCTGCTACAAGGCAGGTGATGCTTCGCGAAGGTAAAATCTCCTTCAAGACCTGCTTTCGCCAGGCCCGGATCCCTTTGTCATATATTGTGCATCTGGCTAGGGTATCATCTCCAGCCCACTCGCCAAACCAGTTTAGGACTGCAGTTGACCACTGGCTGCTCTGCGAGACCCTTAATGCAATCGGCTCGCATTCAACCCCCTAATTACCTGGGCATTTCTTACACCTATCCTATACCTAGTACACCCCATTCACTGCTCAGACATTCACTTATTAACACCCTATTCATAATTACATCACAAACTACAGTAGTACCCGAGCCATTAATAGATCACAGTTTCTAGTATTCATAACCAGCGGACTAGCATGCTGGTAAACCAGGTGCTTCCATCCTCGGCAGCTACATGCACCCAGGAGCAATTGATTAGACTTGAAGGGGCGAGGATGGGGGTGTAACTCACCACCAGCTATACAGACTACAGGGGGGTGCGGCATGACCGAGCGCAATGCAGCACGGAGGGGTACTGGAGTCGCAGGCAGTGATGGCACTAAGATAGGGTGTGCGGCAATACTCGCGGTGATAAGCGCGCCGCGCGCTTATGGGTTCGTAGGCCACATCTCGCACCAAGATAAGATCAGCGCGACTCGCCAGGCTCGACGCGCGCACCCACAAGCCCACACAACGGCCTCGGACCGCAGCAACACCCATGATAACGGACAGGATCAGCTCGCCGCACCCAATAGATACGATGCGAGGCCGTCGCACTCGTATAGGACCCTCTCGCAGCTCAGCACATACGGGATCGCGCCTCAACACGGCTCCGCGCGCACTCAGTACTTCCTAACAAGAGACCCTAATGTGCCTCGACCCACACCGACTGCAACACGTACCAACATCACCGCGAGAGCCTCCATGAGGCCCGGACACCTCGACAACGTGCCCATTAGGTGACCCGAGCAAGACGCGGACGCGCGATCGCGCCGGGTTTGTTGCATATTCTCTTATTTCACTTTAGATTACCGGACTCAGGACATGATCGGCGGTCCATCGCATCGTACATAGACCCTTACATACGCCGCGACTCGCCCACAGTATATAGGCCATGTACATACTTCGCTTTCCACAGAGAGAATCTAGCAGAGTTTCCCCCTCAGAGTTCATAGCTCAGTTTCGCAGTCTCAGAGTAGACTACCCACGTTCCCTACAGGAGTCGCACGTCGCACTCTTCCACGTTCATTCGCATTCACGTAGTCGGTCTGTGACCAAGTCGCCCGATCGCAGTCAAAGAGTCTTGCGTATTGTTGTACGCCGTCTCGCGTCGCACCGCGCCCGAAGATTTGAGAGCGCGACCCGCGTCGCACTCATTCTACGCTAAGTTCCCAGTTCCCGGACGCCCTCGCGTCTATTCCATTCGTTCATCTCCCCTCTCGCGCGTCATACGCGTCGAGGTCGCATCCAAAGTGGGTCCCCTCGCAGTCTATTTGAGAACTCTTCTAGAGTCCTTAGGAGGCTTTGTTTGTTGTTAATCTAAAACACTCGCTCACTCAACATCTTATCTAGGTGTTGTTTACTTAGTTGGTTTTTGTGGTTTGTTTTGGCCACAAGCCTCTTTGCATATCAGCGGGCGACGCACCGAATCCGGGATGGGGGCCGAGAGTACTCCGGGTGCACTGGGGGGTGGCTGTAAGGGAGGCACCACCAGCTAGCGCGGGAGGACAGGCATGTTACTCACCTAGGCGGAACTGCAGGCAGTGCTGTGGAAGAGCACAACGGAGCCAGTGGGCACGTGGGTGATGAGGTCAGTGGGCTATGGCAGTGCTCGTGGTGTCCAGTGTGGGTGTGAAGGCGGTGGATGGGTGAGCTCGCGTCGCTCGGGGGAGTGGGGACATGCGGCAGGGCCAGCTGCTGGGGCATCGCCGGCAGAATGGTGCATCGTGGGCGAGAATAACCTAGGCCATGGCGTGAGTTGATTGGAATGCGAGCATTTTTCTGGCTTACCTGGTATAGAGTGCTGGATAGGTGCGCTGGGAGGTGGGGGAAGGGGGATTGGTTGAAGCACGGGGCGTCGGGCTTGCTTGTGGCTGGCTGGGCCGGACTCGCCGGGTGGAAGGTATTTTGGGCTCAGACGGGCCTCGAATCCGGGCCTCGAATCTGCGCGTGACTTGGGTTCCACAATTGGCTCGGCTCCGGCTGTTCGGCCACTCCCACGAGTCTTCCCATGGGTTCGTTCAAATATACCCACAGATCCTAACTCATTCATTCTTTCCCCCCAGCACAATTCCCCCAAAACTCTGCCGCGTCCCAGCACTGTTCAAGGCTGGCACGAGGGGGGGTCCTACGGGGGAACCATTTTCTTTTCCACGCCTGTATGCCCTCGCCACTGCCACCCGCATCCCTCCCTGCTCCCATGCTGGCCAAATTTCGTCTCCTACCCGCCGCTATGCAGGTGCAGCTTCTTTTTTCCAGACCCGCACTGCCCCCGCCGCCCTGGGCCCCTGCGCATACCTTGGGCCGGGTTCAAGAACGGCCGGCTAGTTTGGTGGCTCGGTACCTAGGTTCGTCCCGCAGTGCTACATGCTGGCCGCAGGCCGCCTGACGCCCCCTTTTTTTTATATTTATAGACCTCCTGTTCTGACCAGCGCCTGGCATTTATGCCTGCGCCGCTATTCCCCGGGTCCCGCCTCCTTTGCGTACTGGTTCGTCCCGCAGTGCTGCATGCTGACAGCAGGCCGCTTGACACCTGTTTTTTTTAGGCCTCTTGCTCTGATCAGCGCCTGGCATTTATGCCTGCGCTGCGATTCCCCGGGCCCCGCCTCCCCTGTGTACCCCGCTAGCTTCCCGCCGGCAGGATATCCTGGCGGCCGCCGCGCCAGCGCTGGCGTGGAATTTTCGCCCGCCTCTCTTCCCTACAGTCGCCCATCCTCCCCTACCTCGCGGCCGCCACCACGTCACCGGCGTTGCACTTTCCATCCCGGCAGCTCCCCGCCCCACCTACACATCTTACACCGCCGCCTCTTTCCTGCCCGCTATCTCGCAGCCGCCCGCCTCTACCCCGCCTGCTGTGTCTCCCAGCCGCTGCCGCGCCAGCAATTAGCGCGGTGCTTGCCATCCCCGCAGCCCCCGCTATCTTCGCCCCACCTGTACGCCCCGCTGCCCGCTCTATATCTTCTCCAGGGTATCCCGCCCGGCGCCTAGTGTGATATTTTTTACCCGCTGTATGTATCCTGTCCCTGCCTGTCCACCTTACCCCGCCGGCAGGATATCCTGGCCATCGCCATGCCAGCGCTGGCGCCGCATTTCCACTTTCCCGCCCCGCCCGTATGCCCCGCTACCTACTTACCCCGCCGGCACATCCCGCCACCCGCCTCACCCGCCCCCCATATCCCCCGGCCGCCTGCCTCTGCCCCGCTGGCATATCTCGCCACCCACCTGTTGGCAGTGGAGGAGGCAGATGGGGTGGTATTAGATATTATTAGAAATGTATAGGTATTAGTGTGTTGTAGGAGGAACAATCCTCGAATGTAAACTGGACGTGCTTATGTAATCGGTAAAGCGGAAATTATTCTAAGTTAAACTACTGAGTGAGCTTGCACTCCAACACCGCCTCTCTCGCCCATCTCCCCGCGGCTGGCTACCTGCTCCCCACCCGCCCGCCCCGCCCGGGCACTTTGCGAAGACCCTGGCAGGGAACACCGCCCGCCTTGGAGGTGGAATCTCCAGATACCACCGGCAGCGTCAAGGCCAAAATCCAGGGTAAGTAGGGAATATCCCCTTGATCAGCAGCGACTCATGTCCGCCGGCAGACAGCCCGGGGATGGCCATACCCTTTCTGATTGCAGCGCCCAGAAGGAGCCCGCCCGGTCCCCCGTCTTCGCGGCAGCATGCAGATTTTCGCCAAAACGCCCGCCGGCAGGACGATCACGCTAGAGGCCGGGCCACTGGACACTACCGCTAGCGTGAAAGCGGCAATTCAAGACAGGGAGGGGATCCCCCCTGGCCAGCAGTGCTACCCGCCCCCTTCTCCCCCCGCTCCCCCGCTGCTGCCCGCTCTCTCACCCCTGCCCACCTGTCCCCTCCTACCCCCCACTCTCCCATCCCCCCTATCGCTGCCCATCTCCCCTATCGCTGTTCATCTCCCCTATCGCTGCCCACCCTCCCACCGCCGCCCGCTCTCTCGTTGCCGCCCACCTTCCTATCTCCCCCATCTGCCGCCCACTCGCCCACCCTCCCATCTCCCCCACTCCCGCCGCCGCCCTGCCTACTCTCCCGCCGCCCTGCCTACTCTCCCGTCTCCCCCATTGCTGCCCACTTTCTCGCTGCCCCGCCCGCCCTCTCACTGCCGCCCACTCTCCCATCTCCCCACCGCCGCCCACCCTTCCACCACCGCCCACTCTCTCGCTGCCCCGCCTTCCTATCCCCCCCACCGCCTTCCACCCCCATCTCCCCACCGCCTCCCACTCTCCTATCTCCCCTCCGCCGCCCACCCTTCCACCGCTCTCTCGCTGCCCCGCCCATCGCCGCCGGCTCTCCCACCCACCCATCACCGCCCACCGCTGCCCACTCTCCCATCTCCCCGCTGCCACCCACCCTTCCATCGCCGCCCGCTCTCTCGCTGCCCCGCCCACCCTTCCATCTCCCCCATCGCCGCCGCCCTCTCTCCCATCCCCCCGCCGCTGCCCACCCTCCCACCGCCACCTGCTCTCCCGCTGCCCCGCTCACCCCCTGTCTTCCCCGCCGTCGCCCACTCTCTCGCCACCGCCCTCTCTCGCCACTGCCCACTCTCTCGCCACCGCCCACCCTCCTACCCACCCATTGCCGCCCACCCTCTCGCCGCCGCCCACTCTCTCGTCGCCACCCACCTGCCCCTCGGCATGCCGCGGGATTAATACCGGCTTGTTGCTATGCCGGCGATGCTTCCCTGCCTGCTGTCATCAGTGAGTCTTCTTTCCACCTGCTGACCTGCCTGGCCTCATTGCCCTGCCTGTCAGGACAGTGTGACCCCCCTTCTCGCCACGACCCATGCCTCATGGCCATTAGTTGCCCAAACATAGCTCGAAGTTTGGGCCCCATGACTGATACCTGTGGCTATCCTTACACCATGTTATGACCGATGATCTTCCTGTACCATTTGATACCATTCATATAATGTACCTGTAATATATACCAGTAGCCCTTTCTGTGAACCCAGCTGCAGCTAGCCATGGGCCGTCATGGAAGTAAAGCACATAAGAACAGGATGGAAGAATGTAAGTAAACCACATAGACTTCCCTGGAATGTTATAGCTGGCCTTTTATGTAGTGAAACAGTATCTGCTCAGTGAGGATGCCTGTAAACTGATGGAAGACTCCCAATGTCCCGACCCAACATCTGGGCCAGGGCTGGAGCTCATGACGAATGTTAGCAGGATACATAAGGGTGTATCAACAGTGAGCTCACCAGCCTAGGAAAAATATACAGCTAATCCTGGTCTAGCTAGAGGATATATGCAGGCAGGGGCTGACATTTGGGAAAGCAGCAGATGGGTATCGCCTTCGGGAAGCTGCCAAGACACTACAGAGGAATCTCAAAGCCCAGAAAGCTGCTGATATGGCCCTGACAGAGCAATCCTCCCACCGAGAGAAACGCTTGCTGGTATGCCTAGCTGTTATATTCCTGTATAGCTTACTGCATCCTCTGTCTTCAGGTCTATGCACTAGGCCTCAAGGGCCAGCCCTTCAGCTTCAGCGACATTTACAGCCGGAGGCTACAGCCTCTTCCATCCGATCCCATGATTGTTGTCAGAAATCGGGCTAAACCATCTATCAAGCTAGGGACTACCCTACGTGATTGCTACTCTGATTCCTTCAAGACACATGCAGTGGTCAATGCTGAAGAAGAGTATTATGTTGTTGGGCCTGGCGAATCGGTAATTTTCATATCGGGGGAGGGTAGGTGATAAATTTTCTTCAGTGCTGTTATATTTACCTCCAGGGTAGATAATGCCTCCCCCCAGATTGAGCTTGTTGTAATCAGGGGTGTGGCAAAGCATGGGCGGTGGTCTGGGCATCTATATGACTGGCTTTCTGGTGTAATAGTAACAGCAGTTGATGAGAGAAAGGATGTCCGGGTAGGTTTCAACCCTGTCCATGTAATCTGCTCTGACTAAGTCACATAATTTCCAGCCAAATCATATAGGGCATATGGCACAGGTAGGCTGGAATGCAGGCCCTCGCCACTGTGTTGTTTCGGGGCTTGCCAAGAGCTTTTCCAAGTCTCTCAGCCCCGAGGAATATATCTCCCGTGACCAGGATGCGATTGCGCTAGTAACCCTCTTTTGGAGCCTGGCCAGGGTTACAATACCCATGGAGGTTATCAGTATCATTGATAAATGCCTTGAGGACAATAATCTTCCAGAGATTAGTGGGAGACATGCACCGCAGGGTATGTAATTCCAGGATATATGGTTATATTTTCTAACATATAGCTATAGAACCTGGGTACCGGCTATCCATTGGTGGAAGGGCCTGCTACTTTCCGCAGTTTCCCAGGGGCCCCCCTGAGGCATATTTTACTTCAAATTACCAGGCGTATGAAGCCCAAATCACCAGTCCAAATTTATATCACCCACTTCCATTCTATCTAGCCCTGCACACACTGACAGTGCCTTTGCTACATGGGCTCTGTCCTGGTGCACTACCCGCATTGATGAGGTAGAGCGTAAATCTGCATACAAGACCCGATCAACATCAAAGCCAAGTGATAACCCTCCTGGTGGCGGTGGTAATTTTGTGGACCTTAGCCTGCGGGTTATTGTTAAGCAGGCTCAAGGTACTATGATGGCATTCCGGCCAGAGTTTGCCCATGGCACTACATGTCTCTGCGATGCTCGTAACCAGGTAGCCACTATCACTTTCTCCCAGCATATATGGAATGCCTATATGAAAGCAAAGCAGAATTCAAGTCTCAGGGCAGGTGAAGGTACAGGCCATGAGAAACGTAATTACAAAGAAAAGTAGCTAGAATAGGTGCTGGCTGTGTGTTGTGCGTACATATGCTAAAACATTGACCCACATTGCTATAACATTTTCGCTATCTGCCTGGCCAGCCCATGGCTCAGCAACTCTACCCAGCCCCCCGATCTCCTGTGGCTGTAAGGGGGAGTCAGGAGGCTGGACCTGTACCTCGTTCAAATGCTCCGGCGGTCCTATCCGGCCAACCCATGATGTAGCTCCCTCCTGCTGGATGTTATTTGCCTGGTGTGCATGTAGTACCGCACTATCATATAGGCCTTCCCAATCAACCCCATATACCTCTAGCTCCTCTGTGGACATAGCAGGCTCATCTGGAAGCTGGTCACCCCGCACTCCATGCACAAGCATGTCAAACCCAAACATGTCGGTGGGGGAACGGTTGGCACTATTCCGCATCTGAATTTTGTGCTGGTTCCATGCATGTGCAAAAAATGAAAGAGCGGAGTTGACTGTAGGCAGAAAAAGATACTGGAGAAGCCAAATATGGTGGCTGTTGTTGCAATCAAGGCCATGATAAAGCTCAAGTGCTTCAAAATGCCTTGCCCAGGTATCACCTACTTGAGCAGTGACATCAACCCAAAGCCGCTCAATGCGGACATTATGAACACTTCTAAAATCCCTGTGTAAATAGTCCTGGCAGGTATAAATATAACCCTAGTAGCTCACCTTCCCCAGATATATGATCCCCGCAGTGTTCCCCGAAAATTCTCCATCCATGCTGCAGTCTGGAGATTTTCGGTCCCATGGTCACCCCGGAGACGTGAAGGGACACCAAAGACACTGGCTGCAGTTAAAAACAGATCCAGAACAGTGTGTGCTGAGTTGTTGTTACTTGCACGCAGCCCTATCATAATTATAATAATTCCAGGATTAATAATAGAAAGACTGTAATACTACACACCAGTAATAAAACGGGAATACCCATCAATAAAACCATGGATCACAATTCCCCAGCGGATAAGCCCTATGAACATTGAGATAAGCATGAAACCTATTATGGTGTGAACAAATAGTACCGTGCTGCCCATCATGATGCCAGAGTGCATTAGGCCCAGGAACTTCATATACCCGGCGCCAGATGCGGATCCGATCAAAGACCCGCTGCACTGGATCAATCCGGAGTAGTGAAGCCCTTATCCGCTCCCTAGGGACATGGTGCCCTGTATACCGGAGCATCCCATCTAGCATTGTAATCCCTGCCCGCTGGTAGTGGGTGCGGAGCTGTCCAATTACATAATCCAGGTCGGCATCAGATATAGCTGAGTGGCAGCCTGATAACTGGGTTACTGTGTACTGGTCCAGCAGGTCTGTAGAGATTGGGAGCATAGGGTCAAGTAGATCATCTCTAGTAGTGATAGGGGGAGGCTGTGGATTTGTCAAGCCCAGGTCGAGAAGGGTCCTCTGGACGAGTGACCGGCTAACACCTAGGAAGCGGGCAATACCAGATGTTGATCGGTTCTCATGTGCCCATGCAAGAAATTCTGCATCAATCTCTATCCGAGGGCGGCCTACATTACCACTATGAATCACCTGGACAACTTGGGGCTGGCCATGGTGTGATTCATCTAGAGCCTGGTTGAATTGGGCCTGGATATCACCCTGCATTAGCGAAATATTGTGCTGCAGCATAGTAAGCTCGGCTGGTTCAAAGACACCCTGGTGCTGTTAAGGCGGAGTGCCTTTACCAAGGTTCAAGCATCAAGTATCGTCGAAGACGTCAAGTCAGAGTCTTGGGTCAATACCAACAAGACTATAGTCACTCCAAGTCAGGCTTTGACTTGGGTATCAAAGGTTCAATGATCAAGGTTCAGAGGTAAAGGGGTGTAGTATTGCCTAGGTCAAGATAGAGAACAATGACAATGTATCTAGGGTTTATATACTAGGGACCTTGGGGCGCGAGAACATAGTACAATGGGAAGTAAAGACAATGTAAGGTAAAAGAGCTGTTGAGGCTCAGTCAGCTATGACATCATAGATGAGTCAGGTATCTAAGAATAGAGGCATGTGTTGGACATGCGATAGAACAATGAAGAATCAGAGAACAATGTAAGTATAGTCAAACAAAGGAGTCGGTGAACAATGGAGAAAAAGATAGGGGTGGGAACCGTTGTAACATTACCCCCTGTTTATCGTTGAAGTCCCCTGACTTCAAGTTACCCTGCAAAACTACCATAGGGTTCATCAATCATATTAGAAACGGCAGAGTCGTCAAAATAAAACTCTTCATCAAAATCGGGTTGTCGTGGTCTGAATTGGCTATGAGCACAAGTGACGTGAGGTGTGCGCCAATTGCAGAAGTTGCAATAAAAATCAGGACAAGTAGAAAAAGCGTGTCCAGTACCATGACAAAATGAACAATATCGCACACGAGGTCGTTCAGGGCGAGAGAAGACGGTCCGGGGAGGCGGGACATTTTCGGCATCAGGTGATTGAACGTATCGTGGTCGACCAGCATGAGAAAGAGGGGTTACATAGATGGTTTGTGGGCGTTGTCGTTGTCGTCGTGGGGTTCGGATGACTGGGGGTCTTTCGTGTGCTTGGTCGTAGGATGGGGGTGCTAGTCGTTCGGGGTTTAGTGGAGGAGTGGTACTATGTGTAGGGGTCGGTAAATGAGCGATGGGAAGAGAGGATGGTCTGCGAAGAGGAGTGGTGGAAGGTGGTTCAGGAGAAGGAGCGGTAGATGTGTCGTTAATGGGTGAGCGAGGAAATGGTGTTGCTCCTCGAGAATCTGTTCTTGCGGAAGTGGATTCCATGAGAGTGGTCAGGTTTGGAGGTCTTTCCGTTTCCAAGTCAGTAAGGACGATGGAAGGTGTAGAAGTGAGTTCGTCGATGGTTCGATTGGTGAGGGGCCAAGGGTCATTCGTGAGTCGAGGAGTTACTACTCCGGGGATTCGGTTCATCTGTTGATCGTTCAGCAGTTGCTGGACATGTTCTATTCTTAATGGGTGAGGGTACCCCTGTGGAGAGTCGAATCCGATAAGAGCGTCTAGACCCCATTTCCTACCTGCATGGAATAGGGTCTTTTGGGCAGATTCGTGGGCATCTTTAAGGCGAGTAAGTTGGGCTTGAACTTGACCCATGGCTCCAAAGAGATTCCGGATGGGAGCATCTATTTCATTGACGTCGTAGAACACAGTCATGAAGTCGCGGAGGATAGGGTATTTTTTCATGGAGGTGACGAAGGATCGGGGTCCTTGATGGTGATGAGGATTGTAGAAGTCTTCCAGATCCTCGGGATTTCGTTGAGTTGGGATATTTTCGGTTTCGTTTTCAGGGATGGTTGAAGGGGTTCGCGTCGTGTGGGGGCGGAGGATGATGAGGAAGAGGAGGTGGAAGCAGTCGCATGAGTCGGAGAGGATGAGGAGGAAGTGGATTGGAGGGGGGAGTCGAGGATACGGCATAGTCGGTAGAGGTGGTCGAGGTGGTAGAAGAGGACATGGTAGCGAGTTAGATTTTCGAATGTGGGGATTCAAAAGATGGGGAAAATCAAAGGGAGTGTCGTTTCTTATAAGCTTTGAGAATGTCGGAGGCATTTCCAAAGCTGCGTGTGGGAAGCCATGTGTTATCGGTAGATGGATAACCCTTCCATTTCACATAGTACATCATGCCGTTTCCTTGTTTGCGGTGTTTGAGGATGGCTTCGATTTCATACTCTTCTTCTCCTTCTATTAGTTCCGGGGGTGGCTTGGTATAATTAGGTCCGTGGACTTCGTTTTCCTTGTATGGGGTAAGCAGGCATGCGTGAAACACCGGATGTATTTTCCATTGATCGGGTATTGTAGCCGGTAAGTGAGAGGTCCTAACACCTCGGTGATGGGGAAGGGGCCCTCTCGTCGTGGTGCCATCTTTCTGGTTTCGTATTTCAGTTTAAGGTTAGTAGATTCTAACCATACTAAGTCGTTCTTCTTGAAGGGGGTGAAGTTTCGTGTCGTTCTTTCCGCTACACGTTGGCTAGCCAGTTCATGTGCAGCAAGGGCTTCATCTCGTGTCTTTGGAGGGATTGGAGACGTTCTTGTACAGCAGGTGTGTCGGATTTGAGGAAAGGAAGGGGAACGGCAATAGGGTTATAGCCCATCATGAGGAAGAATGGGGAAGCATTTCGTGCGGAGTGTAGGCGTTGGTTGTGGGTGAATTCGGCGGTAGGGAGGAATTCCACCCATGTTTCGGGGTGATTAACGCAAAAGATCCGAAGGTAGGCTTCTACTTCTTGATTGACACGTTCCGTTTCTCCATCAGTTTGAGGGTGGTATGCTGTACTGAATGCGAGTTTGATGCCAAGGAGTCGCCCTAATTCCCTTTGTACTGCGGAGGCAAACTGGGGGCCACGATCGGAGATGATTTTATCCGGGAGACCGAATCGTTTGTAGACTTCCCGGAATAAAAGATTTGAAGTTCCTAGGGCATCAATCGTTTTGTTGCAGGGAATTAGAATTACCCCCTTTGTAAGCCCTTGGTCTACCACGACCAAGAGTGAATCATATCCATGGGATTTCGGTAGATCCGTAACAAAGTCCATGGAGATCTGTGAGAAAGGTCTTGGGTCCGTCGGGGGTTTTATCGGCATTAAAGGTGGTGCGGTGGGATGAGTGTTTACTTTGGTTTGTTGACAGGTAGCGCATCCTTCAACATAATTTTTGACAAACGTATACATTCCAGGCCACCAATAATTGCGACGGATAAGTTCCAGGGTTTTCATGTGGCCGGGGTGTCCCATCATTGGCAAGTCATGGTATCGTGATGTAATATTCCTTCTCAGGGTTTCGTCTGGGGGAATATAGCATCGGTCTTTGTAGAAGACCAGTTCTTCTTCGATTTTCCAGTCAGAAAGCGCGGATTTCATCGGAGGGGTACCCCCTTTCTTGAGTGCTTCGATGGCCTGGGTAATCACATCCTCTTTGGAGGAGGAGGCGAGAATCTGGTCACGGAGATCGGTGTCAATAGTTTTCACAAATAACTCTTCCGGGAGTAATGTGATGTCTTCGTTATCAGTATCTTCTTCCAGGTTTAGGTCTTCTCTTCTTGATAAAGCATCCGATTGGACCATCTGTGTTCCAGGGACATGGACCAATTTGATGTCAAATTCGGAAAGGAAGAGACTCCATCGTGCTTGGCGTCGATTAAGTTTTTGAGCGGTGCGGAAGTAGGTGAGGTTTTTATGATCAGAGAATATGGTAATTGGATGTGGGGAGCCTTGGATATAGTGTCTCCAGGCTTCCAGAGCTCGTACAATTCCTAGGAGTTCTCGATCATAAATTTCGTAATTTCGTTGAGTGGCGTCAAAGGATTGTGAAAGGTAGGCGCATGGATGCCAGTCTCCGTTCACGTCGCGTTGGCGGAGTACTGCTCCCGTGGCAAACTTTGATGCATCGGACTCAATAGTAAAAGGTTTCGTGGGGTCTGGCATAAGAAGGACTGGTGCTTCGGCAAATTTTCGTTTCAATGTATCGAATGCTTCTTGACATTCGGGGGTCCATTCCCATTTGAGATCTTTCTTGGTGAGGTTGTTGAGTGGTTTTGCAATATCCGAGTATTTTCCAATGAATCGCCGGTAGAAATTACCAAATCCTAAGAATGAGCGTACACCTTTTACGGTAGAGGGGGTCGGCCATTCTTTGATTCCTTTGAGTTTGGTGGGATCCATGGCGATTTGATTCGGTCGAATAATCATTCCAAGAAATTCTACTTCGGTGGTTTCGAAGACACATTTCTCCAGTTTCAGGAAGAGGTCGTTTTCCTGGAGTCGTTGAAGCACTCGTAGGGTTCTTTGTCGATGTTCCGATAAGCCTGAGGAGTGAATTAAGATGTCGTCCATGTAGATGACAATCCATCCTTCGTTAATCATGTCGTTGAAGAGTTCGTTCATCATCATTTGGAAGGTGGCAGGAGAATTGCACATTCCAAAGAACATGACCTGTGGTTCGTATAGTCCGCGGTTGGTTTTGAAAGCGGCCTTCCATTGATGACCTTCTTTGAGTCGGACGTTGTTGTATCCTTGGCGGAGGTCCAATTTGGTGAAGATTGAGGAGCCTCGGAGTTTGTCGACGAGTTCTTGGATAAGGGGAAGGGGATACGAGTTCTTGATGGTTCCTTCGTTTAGGTAACGATAGTCCTGACACGGTCGTAATGAACCATCCTTCTTTCCTACAAAGAAAAACGGGGAGGCCATCGGAGATTTGGATGGAGTGATGTATCCCTTGTCCAGGTTTTCTTTGAGAAATTCGTCCAGTTTGACTTGTTCTCCCGGAGTGAGTGGGTATATTTTGCAATCTTTGGGTACAAAATCTGGTTTCAGGTCTATGGCGTGGTCGTAGATTCGGGATTCAGGAAAGCGTTCGGCGGCTTTCTTTTCGAAGACTTGTCGGTACTTCAAATAAGGTTCTGGAAGGAGTTCTTCAATCGTTTTCGGTTTGTCAGAGAGGGAATCCTGGGCCATGGCGGTGGAACTGGTTATTTTTACACGAATGCGGACTCCTTGTCCGGTGGACACCAGTTTGGACCGGTGGTCTTGAGTGGTGATTCCGATTCGTTGGCTGGGTTTGTAAAAGTAGCGCGGTCCAGTATATTCCGGTGTGATTTTGGCGACGGTAGGTTCAAAGATCGCTATTACTGGTTCTCCTTGTAGGTATGCCATGATGAGATCTCCTTCTGGGGAAATAGGGTCGGAGATAGGAGGTGTAGGGTCGTGGATAGGGGAGTACCCTGGGAGGCAGTATATAGTATCCGGTTCATCAGGGTCGATTTGGTTTAGGTGGTGAGGTTCAATCTCGTCTTCTTCCTCAGTGATATCTTCGATGGTGACTTTTCGGGGAATGATTTTAGGTTTCATGTCTTTTTCCCGAATGGTGCGAATGATATTGGTGCATTGAGGGAGAATTTGGTGGGATCTATCTCCATGGTTCCATGTTTCCAGTCAATGATCGGGTTAATTTCCCTTAGCCAGGGGAGTCCTAAAATAACTGTTTCCTTTCCTAATCCGGTAACCAGTAGACGTGTTTTGAGGGTTTGTCCTTGAAGTCGAAGATTTACCCAGGTGTAATGGGTGATCTGTCCTTTGCTATTTCGGGTTCCGTCGACATTGAATACGGAGATTGGTTGTAGCAGTTCTTCTAGTGGTAGGTGGTGTTTTTCGGCGAATGTGGAGTTGATGAATTTTCCTCCTGCTCCGCAGTCAATGAGGGCTTGGGTTTCGACGTTTTCATTTCCTTCGATGCAGATAGGTAAATGCATAGATTGTTTATCTGTAACCGTGACTAGTACAGGGGAAATGAATAATTCTGGCGATACTGACGTCGATTCAGTTCGCCGATCTAAAAACCCTCTTCTTCCATCTTCTTTATAGCTACCGTTCTTTCTTCTTGGGATAGGCTAGCCATGAGGGCCTGGATGCGTGTGAATGCAACAGTTCCATCGGGTGGTACTTCAACAATTCCAGAAGTGGATGGAGTTTCGATCTTCTGGATGCGGTAATTGTTTCGTGAAGTTTCTGGTGGGGTTCTTCCATTCTTGTGATCTCTGGCACGGTGGCCAATCTTGTGGCAAATGAAGCATTGCCCCTTCTGCATGTGTTCCTTCTGTTCTTCTGTTGTGAGACAATCAACATCCATGGCGAATGGGTCCCTTGGTGGGATATATCGTGGGGTGCTGGGACCCTTGGGTCGGGTGTACTGGGTAGGATTATTTCATTGGTGTATTTGTTTACTCCTTCGGTATTGGCTATCAAATCGGATGGACATTTCGTACCAACTATCAATGGTGGATGGTGAAGGAATGAGGTTGTGGATTTTGTCGGTGAGAGCTTTGGCTAGTCCTCCTTGAAAGAACACAATGAGGGGTCTGTCTTCAGTAATCTTGCTTCGGAGGGCTGCTTGTCTAAAGAGTCCTACGTAATCTTCTGCTGTTCCAGTTTGTCGGAGGACAGTTAACTGGTGTGTGGCATCCCCTGTGGCATCTGCCGGGGAAAATGCTTCTTCTACCCGTGTGATGAAGTCTTGATACGTTCCCCATCCACCTTCTAAATTTGCAAGCCTTTCCATTTCTGCTTCCTTCCAGGGTCCTGCTGTTCCTTCATCCATATATGAGAGAGTGAAACCGATTTTTGCTATATCGGAGTCATAGACGGAGGTATTCAGGTTGAGGTAGAGGTTGACCGCTTTGATGAAGGGTGAGCATCGCTCCCTTTCTCCTTTGAATATGGCGGGAGTTCTGAGTTTGGGGGTCTTGGTGGCGGTAGTGATGGGTGCGACGGTAGTCATTTTGGGTGCTGGTGCGGGGGTTTCTTCTGGTTCAGGGGTCTTGAATTGATGTGACTGAGTGGGAGTGGAAGCTTCGGATTCAGAGGAAGAGTTATTGGTGGAGTTGGCAGAGAATCTGTTTCGTGGAGGTGGACGGAGTGGAGAGGAGTATGGTTCTGTGAAGTATGAGTCTGGTACCGCTCGATAGGGGTCAACGTTGTAATGCCACCGAGAGGAAGTGTTGTCGAAGAAGAGTGCGGTGTTTTCTAGCCAAGTTCCTTGGTCGTTCTGGACAGCTCCTCTAGGAAGAACCTGTAAGGAGTGGGGAGCCACAGTGATTGGAGGGGTGTCGGTTTAAATCAATGGGTGCCAGAACCTAAAGAGGTTGGCAATCGGTAGATCTTGACCTTTTGTTAAGGCGGAGTGCCTTTACCAAGGTTCAAGCATCAAGTATCATCGAAGACGTCAAGTCAGAGTCTTGGGTCAATACCAACAAGACTATAGTCACTCCAAGTCAGGCTTTGACTTGGGTATCAAAGGTTCAATGATCAAGGTTCAGAGGTAAAGGGGTGTAGTATTGCCTAGGTCAAGATAGAGAACAATGACAATGTATCTAGGGTTTATATACTAGGGACCTTGGGGCGCGAGAACATAGTACAATGGGAAGTAAAGACAATGTAAGGTAAAAGAGCTGTTGAGGCTCAGTCAGCTATGACATCATAGATGAGTCAGGTATCTAAGAATAGAGGCATGTGTTGGACATGCGATAGAACAATGAAGAATCAGAGAACAATGTAAGTATAGTCAAACAAAGGAGTCGGTGAACAATGGAGAAAAAGATAGGGGTGGGAACCGTTGTAACAGGTGCTGGGTCCAATAAATATCAGTTTAAACCCAGCTGGGAACTAATATTCTGCCTACCTCCCGAACCAGTGCTGCATACTCATCCAGATCATCACCCAGTCGGGCAAGAACAGTTGAGTCAGCCGAACCTGCCATCGCTTCCTGTACTTCCTGGTCAAAGTGGTGGTAGTGTGCTCAGAATGCATTTAAAAGCTCTGCCAGAGGGGGGTTACCAGTGGGCTGTGGGTGGTTAGACATAGCTATTCTCTGCAGGCTGCAGCCTGTATGACTCGTCACTCGGCTGAATTGCAGCAATGTTGTGACACAGTGACTAGTGTGACATTATCACATAACCTACCAGCACAATCGCCGATAACACAGTTCAAACCAGCCTATTAAATACAGACTTTATGATACCTAAATAGCCAGTAAAACAGTAGGATCTAGGACACAAGCCACCTGCCCCTAGCTAGCAGGCCAGATGGTGAGTCGAAGTAAGATTAGATAGTGAGCACTGGAGTCTGGGCCACCAGACAGCTGGGCGATGCTCTAGAACACTAGCCAGTGCAGTCTGGGCATCAGCCACTGGCCACTTGCACCTGACAAATCAGGTCAGGTGACTGGCCTGTGCTCCCGAACAGCTGCCACTGGACACTAGCCACTGGACACCTGACAAAGCAGATCAGGTGACTAGCCCTTGGCCACTAAGCAACCGAGGGTGACTGGCCCGAGAAGTCAGGACACTGGCCAAGTCAAAAATGCAACATAGACACTGGCAGGAGGACTTAGCCCCTGGACAATTCATGGAAACTGCCATAAGGAAGTGGGCATTTTGATAGATCTTGGACATTAGAACTACAATAATTGGATGGTTCTGGAATAAATACCGAAAAATACACTCATACATAATACTCTTTAATTTATCTACGTTTCTGTCTCAGTGTCTGTTTCTGTCCGCCGCCGGACCCTGGTTACCCAGCAATACTTCCCCTGTCACGTTGGTTTCGGAGGCCCCCCTCAAGGCTCAAGCTATGATCTGGTGGGCACATTGCTGTGCGCAAAATGGTCCTTCCCTTTGCCTTCGCACTGTCACCGAAGCAAGAACGGTGGGTAGTATTCAAGTTGGCAGAGTCTTGCTTCCCGACGGGCTCAACTCCAACAATCATTTTAGCAGTCGGGTGGAGTGTTGTGTTGGCAGGTAGAGTGAAGGTGATGTAGGCAGTTGGGCGTGGCGTATATATACCTGTGGATAACTGGTACCCAATATTCATGGAATTGTAGCTGTAAGTTTCCTTTGTTCGCCGTGCAGTAACTGTTCTTCCTGAAAAAAACCCCTGTGTCAAAATTTTCGGATTTTCAATGATCGTCCGGCCGCTACAGCATATTATTTCCTTGGTGATTCTATCATCTGTCCGAGCGCAAGCACCCTGGCCTGGAGCTGTGCCCCTTGCCGTTCGTTCACCACACTTTAATTGCTGGCTAGCTGGCCTAGGGCAGGGGCACTGGCCCACCTTTTGGAACGACCAGGTGCGTGTTGGCTTTCAGAATTCGTTCATCTCTTGAATTCACCCACCACTTTGGACAGATACTGGGGTGGCTTGGCTATATCAGGATCGATGGTGTTACATGGGGGTGGCTCGGACCTTCAGAACGCAACGGAACCCTTACCAAGACAGAGATCACGCCGACACGTACAATACTCACGTTCATGGCTGGTCCTATGGAAGTTAAAATCACTTTTCTGAGTCCGATTGAGGTGTGTTGCCCAAGATTTCTGCTACAGTATATGGACCCAAGCTTCCAACCCAATAGCCGACAGATCTAGTTCGCCAATCATTCCCGTTCATGTACATGTACTTAACTGTGAATGCGACCGATGGTGCAAGCCACTCCATTCAGCTCTACTCTGATATCAGTGCAGGTTGGCAACTATTTTCCGCGCTCAAGTTTAGACCCACAATTTTCCTTAGAATGGGTGTCCGGGGATAATAGTAGCGAAGTCACCTGGAGCACCACGCCGAGAGACGATCTAGTATTCCACCAAATCCAAAAGGCGTCGCCTGAACCAATGCAAGAATTTAACAATCGGGCCGAAGATGCCATTGCCTACTATGCGATGGCTAATGTAAGATCTCCAAATTACGCTTTCTTATTTAATTCTCCCTTAGGGCCCCAATGTAACCTGGCAGACTGGCCCTCCCCCCAGCACACGGGGTTCATTTTCTGGCAATCGCGGTGGCGGGCTTCTGAACACCGAAGACAACAACTTCCGGGCTATATTTGAGTAAGATTTCCTGAGGATTCATCCGCACCATGTAACCTGGCTTTGCAGCAATTGGCCCCTCTTTGCCCTTGCCACAGATCTTGGGAACGTGTCAGAGATTTCAACTCCTGTAGTATGGGCTCTTGGTGTAGTTCGCGATCCGGTAATTAGTTACGGCTTTGGCGATGGCAAAATACAACCACGCAGCTCGTTCTTCTGGACTCAATATGGGGCTATTGGGGATGCGGTACGTTTCAGTTTTCATGGCAAATGGTCACGGGTCCTCATTCCAGGTTGTAGATCAGCGCATTTGTGAAGGACTTCCCGAACGCACTTGAGCGGGCAATCGAGTTAGACCAAAAAATCACGTCCGATGCATTATCTATCTCACAGGATTATGCCGATGTTGTTTCGCTATCAGTCCGGCAAACAATGGGTGGCATTGACATTACTACATCCAATGGAACCGATGACCAGTGGAACACCTCAGATACTATGATCTTCATGAAATCTGTTGGCGATTCTTCTCGGTATTCCTGTGCCTAATTAGCTTTCTATCTTCTAATATGATCGTTAGGACCAATCCCATGGAAGTGATGTTCGCGGCCTTCCCTGCCTACCTCTATTTGAATGCGTCATGGGCTGGCCTCTTGCTGAGGTCAAGTTTGCAACAGCAAGCTGCCACCATTCCGCTGAGCGCATACGCAGCCCCAGACTTAGGTATGTTCCACAATTTTGTCCCATGTCCGCTCCGCGTTCTGAGGACCCGATAGGTTCAATGTATCCAAGTGCTCTCGGGAATACTTCAACCATAAGCACCGAACCCCTGGCGATCGAGAGTAAATTTGAATTCCATTCATGTGCTTTTGCGTCCTTACCCTGTGCCAGGTTCTGGTAACATGATCATCATGGCTCTGGCCCATGCACAAACTTCGGGAGACAACTCCTTGATCAGTAGCTATGTAAGTTACACGAGGACGGACACAGAATAAACACTCAAGCTTATTTTTCCAAGTACCCTCTCCTCAAGGATTGGGCGAATTATTTGATGGCGAATTCTTTGAACCGAACAATATTGTAGGTTCCTCTTTTCACCTGGACAAACAACAAACTGAGCCCAAATCTCAGCATCAGCTCTGACGGGCGAAACAACCCCAACCTCGCGATCAAGGGGATCATCGCGGTTCGTTGATAAGCAAGCTTATTGTCTAGGGGTTCGCAGCTCACATCTCTACTGATATTGGGCGCATTGGGCGCACTCTTACAGTACTGATCGCACCCATTCCGCTCCGAACGCGTCGAGATCGCGCTTCAATTCCGATTCCAGCCGTAGTCTCCGCATGTTGATCGCAGCACTTCGCACTCGGATCGCATTACATTACATAGTTCCCTTACCTATTTACCATACCTCATGGCCGATAGCTCCGATATATAGAGACAGTAGCCACAACCATTAATAAAAGTTCCCATTAGAGCTCGAAGCTCATCTCACATGCTTCCGCATTCCACTCTCGTTTAGGGCAGTGCCCTCTTATGATCTTGTCGAACTTGGGCTAGGCATCTCTTGCTAAACAGACACCCACTCGCAAACTGCGAAACACACAGGTTAGGTTTGGTTTTGCCACCTGGCCGCAGTGTCACATCATCTGGAGCCCACCGCGAGGGTGTCTAACAGGATTTCAAAGCCCACCCGGACCCAGGAAGGTCCCTAGCAGTATGTCAAAAACCCACCCCCTTGCCAGTATTTCAGCATTGCATCGTCTCGCATTCATCCCGCAGCACACCAGTAGTCGACCCAGATGGTCCCCAGCCCAGTCGCACCTCACCGAGAGGTCCCCAAGTCAGTAGCACACACCAGGTAGTGCATTCACAGGTTTAGCATGCATCCCCCTTGAATACACCCTGATTGCAGTCGCATATTTACTCGCACCCCCAGTAGACATTCCGCAACGTTCCTAGACACCTTCCGCACATTCCGAGTCCATTCCGAGTTTACATGCACCACATTCCTTCACGTTTACATAGAACAATCCCCTCATTGCCAATTTACGTCACTCATTTTAGATTTAGATTACCTTACAGTTTCCCCGCATCCCCCGAGACCCTTAGACATGCGATATTGACCCTGACTAATGCGCTCTAGGATCGCATTGGTTGCGACTCGCAGAAATGCAGCAGCACCAAAGGTCGCCCAGTTGGCACCTCCGCACTTCATCACCAGGTGGCCCCTGTTTTACCAGGAGTCATTGGGGTGCTCTGAAGCCCTCTCGCATCACCGGATAGGGTCTCGCATTGGCGAGAACCCTTCAGGAGTTCCGAAAACGCGCCCAGACCACTCAGTCATCATCCAGCATCGCCCAGTCCTAGTCATCTTGCCTCGCCACCCCCACACCTCTCACTCATCACTTTCCATGCCCCAGTCGCCTCTCGCATCCGTCGCAGGCCCGCAGAATCAGCGCGAAGCTCATTGTTGAGCAGTTCGCATTTTTACAGGATCAGTATTAACAGTCTAGCCCTGATGGGATCATTACAGGATGTACGTGCTATCTAGCAGCTCCAGTATGGCCAGCGCGCCATGGCTTTCGCATTGAGGGTACGAGTTGGTCAGAGTACCAGCGCCTTCATTGCAATCGCCCTATGTTATACCAACTCCAGCAGAAACGCGAACCCCTCAGCACCGCATCGCACGATTCCCGCACCCTTCGCAGATACATAGGACCCTGTCGCGCATCCCACGAAACCCTGAAGAGCCTCCGCATTCATTATCCACCCCCATAGATCAGTAATTCCGCATAATCCCTTAGTTTAGTATTCCAGAACGCCACTCGCTCGTCCCAGCCATCTCGCATTCATCATTCGACACTCCAGCACGTCCCACATTGTCCCGCAGCACCCAGAAGTCACGCGAAGATCCAGATCAGTCATGCGACCCAGACCAGTCAGCCACCAGTACACAGCAGCACCAGCAGATCAACCTCGCATCTATCCCAGACACTCCGCAGCTATTCTCGCATGCATGCCCCGACGTTCTCGCACCATTTGCAATCCCTGCGACGAGCCACCGCATTTCAGTAATTCCAGTATAAGTAATTTCATATAAATCCAGTAGTTTAGCACCACAGCACCCCCACACTCGCTCTATTTAGCATCGCACCACTCATCCATCACTCCCCCGCATCCCTGCATCATCTCGCAGCTCACAGAACTCATGCGACGATCTAGAACAGCCACACCACCTTGGGCCTCAGCAGTACATGTCCACCCCAGCCCCAGATATCGACCTCGCGTTTATTCCAGACCCTTTGCACCAGTCCTTGCATGCTCCGCAGATGGCCCCACACCATTTCCAACCCCCCAACGAGCCTGCGATTTTTTCCAAGCATCTTAGTATAATTTTCTCTTTAGTTTACCTATTTAGCATCTCGACAGCCCCCCCGGAGCCCCGCAGTGACTGGGGACAGTCACTATTTCAAGTGAGGAGGAGATGATAAGCAAGCTTATCGTTTAGGGGTTCGCAGCTCACATCCCTACTGATATTGGGCGCATTAGGCGCATTCATCGCACTCTTACAGTATGGATCGCACCCATTCCGCTCCGAACGCGTCGAGATCGCGCTTCGATTCCGGTTCTGGCCGTATCTTCCGCATGTCTCTCGCATAGTTCCTCATCGGTCCGCAGCCACATTACATAGTATTACCTACATTCTACTATACCTCATGGCCATTTAGCTCCGATATATAGAGACCTCAGTAGACACCTAGAATAACAAGCTTTTGGCTCGCATCTCAGTCACGCATTGGCGCGTCCATTCTCTTCTATAGGGCTGTGCCCTTGCATTATTCTCATGACTCTTGGGCTAGGCACCTCTTGCTAAACAGACACCCACTCGCAAACTGCGAAACACACAGGTTAGGTTTGGTTTTGCCACCTGGCCGCAGTGTCACATCATCGTGCAATGGGTGAAATCAGCCAGATCATTGGACAGGCTGATGATGCGTCGCGATTTGAGGTGACACATCTCTGCCTCTCGGAATTTGGACCTAATCCGTCTCGTAAAGGACCAAGCATCCACAATGTTACATGATTGGGAGAGCCGGACGATTCTATTGGATCACATTACCTCCACGTATGACCAGTCAGCGTCTTGGGGGCTGATCTACAACCTGTTCTCAGACCGCCTCCTGAAGTTGGACTTTCTTAACCAGACGGTAAGAGGAAGCGGATATTATTCATGTCCAGCACACCCTCACAATACGCAGATTTACAATGACCAGACAAACTTTTATGCAGCACAAACACTCACAGGTAAGCGAATAGATGTCGATCGCATGCCATATAACAAGTCCTCATATCCAGCCGGAAAGTATGGGATTGTATATGACAGCAACATCCCCAACCGAGTGAAATCGCGTAGGTACAGGACAAATTTGAATAAGATCGCCCACTAATGCGATTAGTGTATTTTCAGATTGGACAATGCTTACTGCGGCGACGACGACGGACAACAGCACTCGGGATGACCTTGTGTCATCGGTACGTTCGAGGGCCTGGCTCAACGATAGCACACTGGAATTCCCCACCGATTATAGTACCGTGTCGGGCGCGCCTATAGGTACAGGTGGGAGGTCCAGGTACGCACTCCAGCAATGCTTCCAGAGTTAGATTTCAACACCAGTACCATAGCCCTGCCCAAGGAGCCATGTTCGCATTTCTAGCACTCAAGTACGTCTTAACGAATTGACGCAGCACCTGGCTAACATCTGGCCGCAGCTTGCCAAGACGGAACATCAATGTGCCCGTCCCTGGTGGCGGGGGTGGGAAGTTAAAGCTGAACATCAGGACTATCGTGGGGGGCACATTGGGTGGTGTCGCCGTGGCTGCCCTAGCCGGAGTGTGCCTTCTACTGTGGACGCGCTATCAGAAGCACAAAACCCTGACCCTGGCTCTCGGCTTTGACACGCTCTCCTCTCATTCACGTATTTCAAGTGCTAGAAGTGGAACTGTCTACGGGCGTAATGGCCATTATGTGAGTGACCTCGCCCAGCCCCACTGCTCCCATGCTTCCGCTGAACCCCAACCCACCTCAGGCTGACGTGACGCGCAGTCTGAGGGACCAAGTGGAGGCCCTGTGGTCGGAAATGGCAGAAATTCGGGCACAGCGGGTGTATGGTGCTGATGAGACGCCCCCGCAGTATAATAGTAGGGCCACCGTCTCTTGTATTTCATAGTCGTTTTTGTATATCTCATACCTTGCAATGCCAAATCGCGAGTAGCTAAACTATGTATGCGAGCCGTCATACAGGGTTCCATAACTTCGAAAACACCAGAAAGCCATAGGCAGGCGAGCTTCCCACCCGTGCTTGTGAGGAGCGTAAGCATTGGCGACTTGAAGACAGCGAAGGAGGAACACCGTGGTATATCGCAGGAAAGCAAGGCTGGCCCCGCCCGAGCTGCGGTACGTGAGGAAACCTTTGTTTGCAATCACAGTGGCCCCGTGTATCGTGGTAAGCGACTCGATATGCCATGCACGTGAACAAAATTTTGGCGGTGTGCTCCACGAGCCAGAGCCCGCTCACCACCAATATCACATCGCTCTGTGATCATGTGTACGTTCCACAGCTGTTGGGGTCGCCGTTGCTAATACGCTCTCAGGTGGGGATGCGGGCGCCATGATATTTTTGACGGGCTGCAAACACACAAACATTGTTGGCATTACATAGGGAAATCGCGCATGGTTTTGGCGGTTACGGGCTGTCGTATCAGTCTAACAGACCTTTGGGAAGAACGGCACAGAGGAGAATGGGCTTTTGCTCAGCATGTGTATGTAGCGTAATCTAACCAACTACCTCAAATACATTGGCTCTCTCCTACGAGAGGCGTCTTGAATCCGCGGCCACGCGTAAAAGGTGTATCGATATCTTTGGTTCTCCAGAAATCACAATCGATGACCGGCATGGCCACAAGCTACTCACGCTCCCTCAGGGGACTCCTTGCCTCTTCTGTGGCGCACGCTGAGAACGTCACTGGGCTCCGAGTCTTCTCCTGCGCACGCCCCCGTAAACCGCGCCCACCCACTTCTAGTTACTATGGTTCCCGGCGAAATAGTCCATAATTTGAAAAGCGACGACACCAAATAGTCGCACCTGCTATCTATCATATCTATCAGTAATAAGTATGCATCCAGGGGAAAAGTACAGATGAAAATCTATTATCGCTTGCATAATGTAATTTCACGGTTCACCATCTTGAATGCGCCGGTGGTCAGATGTGCTACTATCATTGTGAGCAGTGTGGATGGCGAAGCCTAGAGCTCCCTCGTTGAATTTACCTCCGCCTTCTCGTCAGACTTCCTAAAGAGCTTCCTCACCTCTGAGAAAGGGGCTGTCTGCCCCTGATAGCTTACTGTGACCTTTCTGATGAGCGAAAAACTGCTTTTGGTGTCTGGAGCGCAATGAAGAACCCAACATTCCATATATCGCATCTACGTAGCACGAACAAAAGTGAATCCGAGTCAACCAAGGAAGAGAAAGATGAACGCACTAGCGCACGGGCAGTTCTGGCATAGGTAGAATTGAGGCTGAGCGCCCCTCGCTATACGAACACTGGGGCATTGATAAACGTGGACCAAAGATTCTTGAGTCTGTGTTTAGCGATATTCACACGCGTGCCATCGATGCTGTACCGGATTCACAGTAGTAGCTCCTCCAACTAGCTTCTCATACAGCTTGATGGACACAATGGGGCTAGGGAGCCAATGGACATGTAATGGTGTGTGGGGTACGACTTTGTGAGGTGGCCAGACGCGAAACGCAACATGACAGTGCGATGGGGAGGGGGTGACGGTGTGAAGATTGAATGTTGGAAAGCACTCCAAAGGTGACCCAAAGTCAAAGTCACAAAAAGTAACATCAACTTTTCTTGATGGATATGGTAGCTACACCAAAGCTACACACCATATTCAACAGGATGGTAGGTGTGGATCGCCCCCTGGGCTCGACTTCAACTATCATCCTAGCAGCCAGATGGAGTGTTGCCTTGACAGTTTTCGTGGCGCTGATGTGGGCAACTGTGCCGTGCTGCATGCAGCATATACTATATACTACTTCATTCAAGGAACTGTGGCCGCATCCCTACTTCTGGCCAAACCTCCCATATTTCTTACACTATTGCGTATAACTTTGCCCTTGGTTTCGGATGATTGTCCGGCCGTTGCAGTATATCGCTCTCTTGATATTGACTCTGTCATCCGTTCGAACACAAGCCCCCTGGCCTGGAACCGTCCCACTTGCCATTCGCTCACCACATTTCAACTTTTGGCTGCCCAGCCCGGGACAGCAGCAATGGTCCACCTTCTGGAATGATCGTAACAGGGTGCGTGCTCACTTTCAGAGTTCTTTTATATCTTGAATTCATCCGTCACTCTAAACAGATACTGGGATGGATGGGTTATATTAGGATCGATGGGATTATATGGGAGTGGCTTGGACCTCAAGGACGCAGCGGGAACCTCACCAAAATCGAGATCACGCCCACGCGTACAATCCTCACTTTAGTCACTGGTCCTATGGAAGTTGAGGTCACTTTCCTAAGCCCAATTGAGGTGTGTTTTTCAGGACTTCCGTCACAATCTATGAACCCAAGTCACCAACCCAATAGCCGACGGATTTGGTCCGCCAGTCATTCCCATTCGCATATGTATACCTCACTGCAAAAGCGACTGACAGTGCAAATCACTCAGTCCAGGTCTACTCTGATATTAGCGCAGGTTGGCATCCATTCTTCACAATCAGGTTTAGGTCCACAATTTTCTTCAGAGTGGGTGTCAGGAGATGATAACAGCGAAGTCACCTGGAGCACCACGCCAGGGGATGATCTGGTGTTCCACCAAGTCCAACGGGCGTCGCCTGAATCAATGCAAGAAATTAATGACCAAGCCGAGGATGCCACTGTTTACTATGCGATGGCCAATGTAAGCTCTCCGGGCTGCGCCTGAGCTATCTCATCTTTATTCTATTTCCTTAGAGCTCCAATGTGACCTGGCAAGTGGGTAGCTCCCCTACCATCAGAAACCAATTTATCGGCAATCTCACCACTGGTGGCCCGAGACTCTCAAACACCGAGGAGGTGAACTTCAGGGCCATTAACAAGTAGGCTTTTATAAGAGTTTATCAGCACCATGTGACCCGACTCCACAGAGATTGGCCCGTATTTTCTTTTTCAGCGGATTTCGGGAACATATCGATAATTTCAACTCCTGTGGTATGGGCTCTCGGTGTGATCCGCGATCCGGTCATTCGTTACGGCTCTGGCGACGGCAGTACGCAGCAACGTAGCTCGTTTTTTTGGACCCAATATAATACCATTGGAGACGCAGTACGCTCCTGACTTCATCGAGAATTATTCCGAAGCTTCATTCCATTGTAGATCGGCGCATTCGTCAAGGACTTCCCGAATGCGCTCCAGCGGGCAGTTGAATTGGACCAGAAAATTACGTCCGATGCACTGTCGATCTCACAGGACTATGCCGACCTCGTTTCATTGTCAGTTCGACAAACGATGGGTAGCATCGATATCACTACCTCCCGAGGGCTCAATGGTCAGTGGAACACCTCGGATGTCATGATATTCATGAAATCTATTGGCGACACTTCCCGGTATTTTGATTCTCCATGAATTTTCTATCTTCTAATATGTTTATCAGGAGAGTCAATCCCACGGAATTGATGTTCGCGGCCTTCCCCGCATTCTTGTATTTGAATGCGTCATGGGCTGGCTTCTTGCTGAGGCCGAGCCTGCACCAACAAGCCGCGACTCCAACGAGTGCATACGCGAGTCCGGATTTAGGTATTTTGCAAATCTTGTTGCGCGTCCACTCTCAGGCTGTTCTGATGATCTGCTAGGTTCATCATATCCAAGCGCTCTCGGGAATAACTCGATCGCAAGCGCAGAGGCCCTGGCAATTGAAAGTCCGTATTATTTCCATTCATACAACCAATATTTTATCCTCGTGATAGGCTCTGGGAATATGATCATCATGGCTCTAGCACATGCAAAAGCATCAGGAGATGGGTCCTTGATAAGTCGCTACGTGGGTCATGCAAAAGTGGAAAAAGAATGAACACTGAGGCTTATTTTCAAGTACACCCTTCTGAAGAGTTGGGCCAATTACCTGGCAGCCAACGCTCTTAATCAAACAGCGTTGTAGGTTTCTCCCCGCCTGGACGAACAAGAGGCTGAACTCAGATTTCAGTATCACCTCGGATGGGCAAAACAATCCCAATCTTGCAATTAAAGGGATTATTGGAATTCGTGCGATGGGTGAAATCAGTCAGATACTCGGGCAAGCTGACGACGCGTTGCGATTCAAGGTGACATAATCCCACCTTTTTGGAGCCCGGGCTAACCTCTGCTGCAAAGGACCAAGCATCTACGATGTTGCAAGAGTGGGAAAATCGGACGATTATATCGAGCCACATCACCTCCACTTACGGCCAGTCGGGATCCTGGGGGTTGATCTATAATCTGTTTTCGGACCGCCTCCTGAAGTTGGATTTCCTTAACCAGACGGTAAGAAGGAATGAATATTATTCAATCCGACACTCTCTCACAATATGCAGATCTATAATGACCAGACGGCCTTCTATGCGGTACAAATACCCACAGGTAAGCGAGTGGATGTCGATCACACATATAATAATCAGTTCTCATCCAGCCGGAAAGTATGGGATTGCATACGACAGCAATGTCCCCGACCAAGTGAAATCGCGTGAGTGCAGAGCAAATTTGAATATGATCACCTCCCGACATAACCGGTGTATTACCAGATTGGACGATGCTGACTGCAGCAACAATGACCGACAACAGCACTCGAGATAAGCTTGTGTCCATGGTACGTTCGAGGGCCTGGCTCAATGATCGCACGGCGCAATCCCCCACAGACTACAATGCAGTGTCGGGGTTGCCTATAGGTACAGGCGGGAGATCTAGGTGTGCATTCCAGCGATACCTAAATTATCAGTTTCTAACGGCGGCACCAAAGTCCCGCCCATGGTGCAATGCTCGCATTTCTAGCACTCAAGTACGTCTCAATGAAATCTTGATGAATTGATGTAGCATCCGGCTTACGCCTGACTATAGCCTGCCGGACCGCATTCAAGCACCCGCCCCAGGTAATGTTGGAGGCGGGAATTCAAAGCGCGACATTGGGGCCATCATTGGGGGTACATTGAGTGGTGTTTCTGTAGTTGGCCTGGTCGGAATGTGCCTCCTGCTATGGAAGCGTCACCAGAAACAAAAGGCGTTGGCCCTGGCTTCTAGCTTGGACCCATTCCCTTATTCACACATCTCCAGCGCTGGGGATGTTCACAGCTCCCACCCCCGGTGCAAAGGCTACCAAGACCTTCATGATCAGCGTATAGGGCGCCCCACGGCCACACCAAACGATTCGTCTGCTCCCAATACCCTATCGCAGCGACCGGAGCCCGGCCTGTCTTGCTTGCGCGGTACGTTGATAGGTAGTGGCACTGCATCGCGTGACCCCGAAACACGGGCCCTCTCGCCCTCGCAATTAAACCCAGCGACCTCGCCTGGCCCCATTGCCCCCGTGCGTCTGTTGGACCCCGTCCCCTCCCAGGCGGATGTGACGCGTAGGCTGAGGGACGAAATGGAGATCCTGCGGTCGGAAGTGGCGGAAATTCTAGCGCAGAGGGCGTATGATGCCGATGGGGTGCCTCCACAATATCACATTATGACCACCACCATCTCTTCCCATCGTGACTGATTGGGGCGAATTGGAGAGCTTGCGGCAGGAGACGGCCCGGGTTTGGAGGCTCTTAGGTTACAACGAAGCCTCGCCATAATATCACAGGAACAGTTGCACTGGCTCCTGAGTGCTGAGCACTCGGTTTCCGATTTTATGGGGGTTATGTATAGTTTATTTTATAATCGTTTTTATATAAAGGGGGCCACACGATTTTTCACGAAACCGAAAACCGGCTCCGGGTGCTTTGCCGATATTGCAGGGGGGCCTCACCGCTATATTTCTGTCGTGCTCGAATCGCCTCCATCTCCCACCGTAGGAGCTCTGCTTCGTTCCTCAAGCCGTGTGCAGACGAGGTCGCTGGGCGAAATCGTGGGGGTGTAAGCGTCCGCATTTCGGCTTCACGCAATGCAGACCAACTATCTCGGGGAAATTGGGATGTGGGAGACACTAGTATTGGCGACGGCTCGTTGGTGTTGGGTGGTCCATATGTTGGTGTACCATGCAAATGGAAATTCTGGTCCAGGCTAGATTCCCGTCGCTGCGGGGCTAGAACACTGAGGGTAGGTGAATCGAATGTGAAGTGCTCCACATGCTGGCTATAGAAGGTTAGGTCATCGCTGTGTGGAGAGTGGAAGTTGAAAGTGTCCCTAGTAACAGGGGTATCTAAATGGGAGGCGAATGGATCCGGGTTGGGGATTGGCGTCCGCGCTTTGTGTTTCTGGCGGCATTTTCGTAGTAAAAGACACAGTACGGTCAGGCTAATTACTGCAACACCAGCCGATGTGCCCCCAATGATGGCCCCAACGTTGCGCTTTGGATTCCCGCCCCCACCACCAGGGACGGATGCCTGAATGCTTTGTTCCGGTAAGCTGCCGCCGAGTGTGAGCCAGGTGTTACATCAATTCATTGAGGCGTACTTGAGTGCTAGAAATGCGAACATCGCTCCCTGGGCAGGACTGATACTACTGTTAAAATCTAATTCTGGAGTCATCGCCGAAATGTGTACCTGGACCTCCCGCCCGTGCCCGTACCCGACACCGCGTTATAGTCGGTGGGGAATTGCGATGTGTCGTTATTGAGCCAGGCCCTCGAGTGCACCAGCGACACAAGGTCATCCCGGGTGTTATCATCCGTCGTCGTCGCTGCGGCCAGCATCGTCCAATCTGAAAATACACCGGTTATGTCAGAAGGCGATCTTAATCAGATTTGTTCTGCGCCTACGCGACTTCACTTGGTCGGGGATGTTGCTATCATATGCAATCCCATAGTTTCCGGCTGGATATGAGAATCCATTATTTGATATGGCGTGTGGTCAATACTAGCTCGCTCACCTGTAGGTATTTGTGCCGCATAGAAGGCTGTCTGGTTGCTATAAATCTATATATTATGAGAGTGTGGCTGAAGGTGAATGATTTTATTCCCTGACCCCTGGCTCGATGAAGTCCAGCTTCAGAAGGCGGTCCGAGAATAAATTGTAGATCAGCCCCCAGGACGCCGACTGGCCATAAGTGGAGATGATGTGGTCGGATATAATCGCCTGGCTCTCCCAATCTTGTAACATTGTGGATGCTTGGTCCTTTACAAGAGAGATTAGGCCCAAATCCTGAAGAGGTGGAATTGTGTCACCTTGAATTTTGACGCATCGTCAGCCTGCCCGACTATCTGGCTGATCTCACCCATCGCACGAATCCCAATAATCCCCTTGATTGCGAGGTTAGGATTGCTTTGCCCATCGGAGCTAATGCTAAGGTCCGGGTTCATTTCGCTGTTTGTCCGGGCGGAAAGAACTTACAACATCGTTTGGTTCAGAGCATTGGCTACCAAATAATTGGCCCAGCTCTTCAGGAGGGTGTACTAGAGGGTAAGGCTGAATACTTCCGAATAATATGTATCCACCTTCATGCAACTCACATAGCTACTAATCAAGGACCCATCTCCAGATGCTTTCGCGTGGGCCAGAGCCATGATAATCATATCACCAGAACCTGGCATAAAGTCAGAATACAATGACAAGTAACTAAGATCATATTTACTCTCGATTCCCAGGGTCTCAGTGCTCGCGACTGAATTATTCCCGAGGACAATTGGGTACGTTGAACCTACCAAACCCTCAAAATGCGGAAAAGACGTGGAACGAGGTTGCATACCTAAGTCTGGCATTGCATAGGTGCTCGCTGGAACGGTAGCAGCTTGTTGCTGCAAACTCGACCTCAGCAAGAAGCCAGCCCACGACGCGTTCAAATAGAGATAGGCAGGGAAGGCTGCAAACATGAATTCCGTTGGATTGGTCCTAGTGAATATATTAGAAAACAGATAGTTAATCAAAGCATTCGAGTACCGAGAAGAGTCGTCAATAGATTTCATAAAAATCATAATATCCGAGGTGTTCCATTGGCCATCGGTCCCGTTAGAAGTAGTGATGTCAATGCCACCCATCGTTTGTCGGGCTGACAGCGACACAAGATCGGCGTAGTCCTGTGAGATAGATAATGCGTCAGAGGTGATTTTCTGGTCCAATTCATTTGCCCGCTGGAGTGCATTCGGAAAGTCTATGACAAATGCGCCAATCTACAAATTGGAATGAGGCCCGTGACGACTTGAAATTTGAAACATACTGCGTCTCCAATAGTTTCATATTGGGTCCAGAAGAACGAACTGCGTGGTTGTGTCGTGCCGTCGCCAGAGCCGTAACTAATTACAGGATCGCGGACTACACCGAGCGCCCATACCACAGGAGTTGAAATTTCTGATATGTTCCCGAGATCGAGAGCAAGACCAAACACGGGCAAATTACTGCAAAGTTGAGTTACATGGTGCTGGCGAACCCGGGCCCAGGAAATCTTACTCTGATATGGCCCGGAAGTTCGTGTCCTCGGTGTTCAAGAGCCTACCAGAACTGAAGTCCTGGAATTGGCCTCTAATAGAATCATAGGGGCCAGACCCCCAGGTCATATTAGGGCCCTAAAAAAGAAGAATTAGATGAGAGAGCATGATTTGGAGGCCCCCACGTTAGCTATTGCATAGTAGACAGTGGCATCTTCGGCCTGATCGTCCAATTCGAACATCGGGCTAGGTGATGCCAATTGGACTTGGTGGTAAACCAGATCGTCGCTGGTTGTAGTGCTCCAGGTGACCTCGCTCCCACTGTCTCCGGACACCCATTCTAACGAAAATTGTGGATCTGAACTCGGTTATATAAAATCAATGCCAACCTGCAGTAATGTCGGAATAGACCTGAACGGAATGGTTTGCTCCATCAGTCGCGTTCGCAGTGAGATACATATACGTGAATGGGAATGACTGGCGGACCAAATCCGTGGGCTGTTGCCGTGACACTTCTGCTTGTAAGTTTTTGGTAGATGTTTTGAGCAACACACCTCAATTGGGCTTAGGAAAGTGACCTGAAGCTCCATGAGGCCGGCCTCGATAGTAAGTATTGTGCGTGTGGGCGTGGTCTCTATATTAACGAGGAAAGCAGCGCTGTTGGAATTCCCAAACCAATCCCATGTAACACCATCGATCCTGATGGAACCAAGCCATCCCAATGCCTGTGAGTTCAGAGTGGCAGGTGAGTTCGGGAAACGGAATTTCTGAAAGTGAGAACGCACCCGGTTGTTCCAGTAGATGGGTTCTGCGTCCGAAAGGCTGTCGGCAGCAGGCAGCCAAGAGTTAAAATGTGGTGAGCGGATGGCAAGGGGGACAGCCCCGGGCCATGGGGCCTGCGCTCGAACGAACGGTGAAATTAATAGAAGAAAAGTAATATATTGTAGAATCATCCGAAATTCGAGACCGACGCGGAGGTATTTCGTTGAGAGTGTGGTAACTGTGCAAGCATCAGCAAAATACCTGAAATTCATGAACCCTATATGATAGTTCTAACTAGGAGTAGGGCGAATGCGAGGGAACTCACGATGACAATATTTCCGCAGCTATAATTGCGGATCGGACGTTGGATGCCCATTTTCGAGCTGTTCAGAGGTGCTATATATGCATAGCGCAGCCCAGGGCCTCCGATCCCTATTTATATCTCATCAACACTGCTGAGGTCACATCTCTATCTGATCTTCCGAACCATCGCTGAGCCATGGAAACCGTGACCTTGATTTAACGTTACACCAATTACAATATTTTGTAGACACGCCGGACGCCAATATTTTATTTCATCTGGAGGAGCCAACATTATCCGGGGTTGTAATCACATTCTCAAGTTACCTTGCGTCTGATTGAGCCCGAGCTAAACTTGAGTACTTGAGTACCTGGACACCGATCTACCTGAAATATATATCAATATTGCATCAATAGTTGTAATGGTTCAACGTTCAACGTCGTTGCTCGTCGATCAGACTATATAGAATCTTCAGTCCATTTGTGTTCTGATAGGCTTGATTTTCGCATCTAGAGTCCTCGCAACCGAGGACGAGTGCCACGTCAGCAGCTCAGCCTACTGTGGTCAATGCTGGGCTACGCATTTCTGACGTGCTTCGGACAGAGACCTTACCAATTAGGTTCATTCGACGTCAAATGGTATACATTCTGTACTCACCTGGCCTGGAGAGTTGGTAGCAAATGGGACATAAGTTCGTGGTTCAGCTCAGGCTGGCTTGAGCGAATTAACCAAGGGCGCACGTTCAACTCAACTGTCAGCTCGTGGCATCACTACAACTGCTGTGTTGATGCCCAATGAAAAGTCACGCAGGATTTCCGTCAAGGTCCATCGCTCGATCATATGATCATCGGAAATGGATGGAATGGCGCACCAGAATGGTTGTATCAGTTTTCCTCGCACTCACGCTGGTTCCATCCTTTCACGTTCTTCATCAATTTCCCTCGGTTTTCATCTCGTTCAATGCGTGTCTACATCCGCAACCATATCAGCACTAGGTTCCCGAGCTCTTGAGGCTCTGTGTTCTCTCGCTGCTGTCATGCGCAACACTGGCCTTCCTCCGCCTCCCCATCGTCCTCCTCTTGCGTCTCCAGATCCACAAACGGGATGGACCTTGGCTGCAATCCCGAGATCCCTGCACGCGAAAGTGGTAGGGGCTTCGTGAGGGATATCGATGCGACATATTCGGTACTTCCCACCCGTGCGTGCATGCGCTGATAGCATAGGCGGGGAAAGAGCAGAGGCAAATGGCTTACCAATGTGCGAACGCGGGCCGCCTTGAATCGTGCACACACGCACCCTGCGTCTTCCATGCGTCCCCTCCTCGCAGCCACGGATGTATATTGATGATCCCCATACTATAGACACCATAATATCGTTAGGGGGGTTTCGCTCGGTTTCCAATTTCATAGAAACTATGTCTGATTTATTGTATAGTCATTTTTGTATATTTCCTACCTCAGGATTCAAAATCATAAGCAGCTATCAAATATAAGTCTACTTGAGTCCTGCAGCATGGTCTCAGCCACACTTGCGAGGAGTGCGAGCATCGACGATTTGAATTTCCTCCGTGATGTCCGATGAGCTCATTGCGAACCCCACGTTCTAGACACGCGCAAAGACGATTCATGAACGCATCTTGATTTCTTTCCCGAGCGTGTGTGTAGGAGAGGGGTAGGCCCGACTAGCAACTCCTGGTGACGATGGGGCCTAGCCTAAGGTCGCGGCGTATGTTATGTAAACGCCCGCGGTTATCGGACTGGGAGTCACAAAATTTAGTGTGCGTTCAATGTCATGATCATCATGCTTGCTCAGTACTCAGTGCTCACGTTGCCCACTATTACCGCTTAGCTGCCTGCAAGTGCTTTCCGGGCATGGAACTCGCGAGAAAATGGCTATTGTTATTGGATCGCTATGACCTTGTTCGATGAGTGGAGAGTTTCCTTGTTGGGACGCGGTGACGGGCGGGAGGTCTCGAGGTGGGGCTTCCATCTGGCAAAGCGTTCTGACTGTAAAGTTAACATAGCCGCCCTCCCGCAGGAGAATCTGGTGTACACTAGACAAGGACCACTGCGTGCAAACCGGGTTTCGCATTTCGAAGTGAAAGTGTGTCAGCAGAGCCTTGTTCTCCGGCGACTTCAGCAATCACGAGAAGGATCAAATGAATTAAACAGTGATCGAGTGGAATAGTTGGGAAAGCAGGCGTCATGGCGACGAGCGGGCAGCCCTCTGAACAGCATGGGGATGGCCACCCAATATTTGACTCGCAGTTGGAACCGTGAAGGCACTCTGTTACTGTAAGTTTCCTCTCACTCAGCTCTACCTCTATTTTCAACATTTTTTCGCAGTGTATCCTTGCGTTGATTTTGGATTTTAAATGATCGTTCGGCCACTACAGTATGCCACCTTCTTGGTATCAACTCTATCATTCGTCCAAGCACAAGCCCCTTGGCTCGGATCCATCCCTCTTGCCATTCGTTCACCACACTTTAACTGTTGGTTGCCCAATCTAGGGATAAACAGCTGGCCCGCCTTCTGGAACGATCGCAATCGAGTGCGTGCTTAGTCTCGGAATATTTTGATCTCTCCAATTCACCCGCCACTCTAAACAGCCACTGGGATGGACGGGTTACATTAGGATCGATGGTATTACGTGGGAGTGGCTTGGATATTCGGGGCTGGTGAACGACCGTGGCAATCTTACCAATACCGAGATTACTCCTACATGCACGATACTGACGTTCACAGTCGGTCCCATGGAACTTGAAGCTACCTTCCTGAGTCCAATTGAGGTGTGTTGTCCGCCGAAATCCATAAACTCGAGTTACCAACCCAATAGCCGACGGATCTGGTTCGCCAATCATTCCCGTTCACATATATGTACCTCACTGCAAAAGCAATGGACGGTGCAAGTCACTCAGTCCAGGTCTACTCTGATATTAGTGCAGGTTGGCATCCATTCTTCACAATCAGGTTCAGATCCACAATTTTCTTCAGAGTGGGTGTCAGGAGATGATAACAGCCAAGTCACCTGGAGCACCACGCCAGGGGACGATCTGGTGTTCCACCAAGTCCAAAGGGAGTCGCCTGAATCAATGCAAGAAATCAATGACCAGGCCGAGGATGTCACCGTTTACTATGCGATGGCCAATGTAAGCTCTCCGGGCTGCTCCTGTGCTGTCTCATCTTATTCTATTTCCTTAGAACCCCAATGTAACCTGGCAAACGGACAACGATGCTACCGTCAGGACCCAATTTATCGGCAATCTCACCACTGGTGGGAGACTCTCAAACACCGAGGAGGTGGACTTCAGGGCCATTCAAAAGTAGGCTTTCCCAAGAGTTTATCAGCACCACATGACCCGACTTCGTAGAGATTGGCCCGTATTTTCCCTCTCAGCAGATTTCGGGAACATATCAACGATTTCAACTCCTGCGGTATGGGCTCTCGGTGTGGTCCGCGATCCGGCGATTCGTTACGGCTCTGGCGACAGCAGTACGCAGCAACGCAGCTCCCTCTTCTGGACTCAATATGATACCATTGGAGACGCAGTACGCTCCTTACTTCATCGAGAGTTATTCCGAGGCTTCACTTCCTAGTAGATCGGCGCATTCGTCAAGGACTCCCCGAATGCGCTCCAGCGGGCAGTTGAATTGGACCAGAAAATTACGTCCGATGCACTGTCGATCTCACAGGACTATGCTGACCTCGTGTCATTGTCAGCTCGACAAACGATGGGTAGCATCGACATCACTGCCTCTCGAGGGCTCAATGGTCAGTGGAACACCTCGGATGTCATGATTTTCATGAAATCTGTTGGCGACACTTCTCGGTATTCGAATGCTCCATGAAATTTCTATCTTCTAATATGTTTATCAGGAGAGCCAATCCCACGGAATTGATGTTCGCGGCCTTCCCCGCATTCTTGTACTTGAATGCGTCATGGGCTGGCTTCTTGCTGAGGCCGAGTCTGCACCAACAAGCCGTGACTGTTCCGACGAGTGCATACGCGAGTCCGGATTTAGGTATTTTGCAAATCTTGTTGCGCGTCCACTCCATTCTAATGATCTGCTAGGCTCATTATATCCGAGCGCTCTTGGGAATAGCTCAGTCGCAAGCACAGAGGCCTTGGCAGTCGAAAGTACATATTAGCTCCATCCGCATGCGAGTATTACGCCTCACTCCCATGATAGGCTCTGGGAATATGATTATTATGACTCTGGCACACGCGAAGGCATCAGGAGATAGGTCTTTGATAAGTCGCTATGTGAGTGATACGAGGGTGGATAAGGAATAAATATTGAAAGCTCATTTCTAAGTACACCCTTCTGAAGAGTTGGGCCAATTACCTGGTAGTCAATGCTCTCAATCAAACCATGTTGTACGTTTCTCCCCGCTTGGATGAACGACAAGCCGAGCTCAGATTTCAGTATCACCTCGGATGGGCGAAATGATCCTAACCTCGCAATTCAGGGGATCATTGGAATTCGTGCGATGGGTGAAATCAGTCAGATACTCGGGCAAGCTGACGATGCGTTGCGATTCAAGGTGAGACGACCCTGCTTTTCTGGAGCCCAGGCCAATATCTGTTGCAAAGGATCAAGCATCCACGATGTTGCAAGTTTGGGAGAATCGGACGATTCTATCGGGTCACATCACTTCCACTTACGGCCAGTCGACGTCCTGGGGGTTGATCTACAATCTGTTCTCAGATCGCCTACTGAAATTGGACTTCGTCACACAGAAGGTAAGGGAGGACGACAACCATTCATTGTCGGCACCCTCTTACTGTGTATAGATTTATAATGACCAGACGAACTTCTATGCCGCACAAATACCTGCAGGTAAGTAAGTAGATGTCGATCGCATACCATACATAATAAGCCCTCATATCCAGCCGGAAAGTATGGGATTGCATATGACAGCAATATCCCTGACCAAGTGAAGTCGCGTGGGTGCAGAACAGATTCGAATCAGATCGCCTCCTGACACGACTGGTGTATTGTCAGATTGGACGATGCTGACTGCAGCGACGACGACGGATAACAGCACTCGGGATGATCTTGTGTCGCTGTTACGCTCGAGGGCCTGGCTTAATGACACGTCGCAATTCCCTACCGACTACAGTGCGGTATCGGGGTTGCCTATAGGGGTGGGTGGGAGATCTAGGTGTGTATTCTAGCGATACCCAGAGAGTCAGTTCCTAACGGCAGCACCAAAGTCCTGCCCAGGGTTCAATGTTCGCGTTCCTAGCACTCAAGTACGTCTCAATGAAGTCTCAATGAGTTGATGTAGCACCCCGGCTTACACCTGATTACAGCCTGCCGGATCGCATTCAGGCATCCACCCCCGGTAGTGGTGGAGGCGGGAATCCGATGGGCACGAATCCGAGGCGCAACGTCGGGGCTATCACTGGGGGTACATTGGGCGGTGTTGCTGTAGTCGGCCTGGCTGGACTGTGCCTTCTGCTATGGAAGCGCCACCAGAAGTGCAAGGCGTTGACCCCGGCTTCCGGCTTGGACCCATTCCCTTATTCACACATCTCCAGCACTGGAAACGTTTACGGCTCCCGCCCTCGGCGTAAAAGCTGTCAAGACTCTCGTGGCCAGCATATAGGGCACCGCACGGTCACACCAAACGATTCGCCCGCTCCCAGTGTCGTATCGCAGCGACCGGAGCCCGGCCCGCGTGGTACATCGACAGGTAATGGCACTGCATCGCGCGACCCCAGAACGCGGGCCCTCCCGCCCCCGCAATTGAACCCAGCGACCTCGCCCAGCCACGCTGCCTCTGTGCTTCTATCGGACCCCGCCCCATCTCAGACGGACGTGGCGCGCAGGCTGAGGGACGACATGGAGATCCTGCTGTCGGAGATGGCGGACATTCTGGCGCAGAGGGCGTATGATGCCGATGAGGCGCCCCCACAATATCGTACTATGGCCACCACCATCTCTTCCCATCGTGACTGATAGGGGGACAAAGTGGAGGGCCCACGGCAGGAGATGGAGAAGGTTTAAGCGCAGCGGCCCATGAATGGAAATGAGACCTCGCTGTGATATCGCTGCAGGAGCTGCACTGAGTACTCGGTTTCCGATTTTATGGGGTTATGTATGGTCTATTTTATAATCGCTTTTATGTATTTCATCCCTTGCGATATCAAATCGCAAGTAATTAAACTGTGCGTGCGAGTCACCGCATAGGGGTTTGCAACCTTCGGGGTATCAGAATCCTAAGCCATAACTAGGTTCCCATGTGCTGTAATTTTGGCATTCTTGTCGCCCGCAAACCCAACATAAAATCGCCCGACTTGAGCGGTCTCGATCCAGACTAACTAGAACCTTTGCGTTTGATCCCAAATCGCCACGCCAGGGCAGAATATGCCGGGAGCGTCAAATTTTAAACGCATCAGCCTAAATGATTTACAACCGCGAAATCAGTACATCGTCTATCACACCTACGCAACGCAGGGCGAAAACAAAAAGAAATATGAACATAGACGCATTGGCATACATAGTCCCCAGTGTGTGAGGTTATCACTAACCTCACCAATAGAATGCACGCCCAAGGCCTTCAAGTTGAGCGTGTGTTTGACAGCACCCGCGCTCACGCCGTCGTACTACCCTTTGCAGTCGCTCACGGTCTCCACGCCTGCGTGGTACTCGAAGTTCGAGCCGGGTAGCGACAGCCTCACTTGATGTCCCTCCCTAACTTCTTTTCGATCCATTGAAAGTGAACTCCTGTTGATGGGAATTGCCATACTGTAATGATTTGAGATTAACAAGCGTGAGAGTTCCAGTCAGTCTGGATTGAGACAGCCTAAATCAAACAATTTACACCGTATTTACGTAGACAGATGTCGCCTTTGCCAGTTGGTGAGTCCCGGTCAATATGGTCGGGTTTCGGGTGACGGGCGACCACAATCTGACTGGGAAGTGACTACAAAATAAGCTAGGCATGGGTCGTGAATCGTGATGGAAAGAAATAGCGATGGACCTAGTTATATTGCGGGGGGACCTCACCGGCATCATACATCCGCTGTGCCCGAATTTCCGCCATCTCCGACCGTAGCATCTCCAAATCGTCCCTCAACCCGCGCGTTACATCCACCTGAGACGGGACGGGATTCGACAGGGGCACGGAGGCAGTTGGCCTAGGCGGGGTCGCCAGGTTTAATTGTGGTTGTGGGGGTGGGCTCTGCGCTGTGGAGTCACCCGGTGCAGGGCTATCACGGGACAGAAATTCGGACGTAGGGGATACGAATATTGTTGGGGAGGCAGATGGTTCGTCGGTGTTAGGCAGTCCAGCCACTGGTGTGCTGCGTGAACGGGAATGTCGGTGAAAGTCAGATTCCACCTGCTGCGTTGGAATATTGGGGGTAGGTGAATCGCTTGGCATGAGCGCGGAGTACTCTGCATGCTGGTTATGAGAATTGCGATGGCCTTTACCCCGAGGGTAGGAGCCGTAAGTGTTTCCAGTGTCAGGGATACCTGAATGGGCGAGGAATGGGTCCAAGCCGGGTGTCGGCGTCGGCGATCTAGTTCTTTTGTGGCGTTTCCACAGCAGAAGGCAAAGTCCGGCCAGGCTAATCACGCCAACACCAGCCAATGTACCCCCGATGATGGCCCCAATGTTGCGCTTCGACTTCCCGCCAGGGGCGGGCGCCTGGGTATTTTGTCCCGGTGAGCTTCGGCCAGATGTAAGCCAGGTGCTGCGTCGGTTCATCAGGACTTACTTGAGTGCTAGAAATGCGAACATTGCTCCCTGGGCAGGACTGTGATATTGTCATCGGAAATTAGCAGCTCTGGGCTCATCGCTGAAATGCGCACCTAGAACTCCCACCCGTGCCTGTGGCAGCACCCGACACTGCATTGTAGTCGGTGGGAAATTGCGATGTGTCACTATTGAGCCAGGCCCTCAAGTGCACCAAATTTATGAGGTCATCTCGAGTGTTATTGTCCGTCACCGTCGCGGCAGTCAACATCGTCCAATCTGGGAATGCACCAGTCACGCTAGAAGGCAGCGATCTTATTCAGATTTATTCTGCACTTACGCGATTTCACTTGGTCGGGGGTGTTGCTATCATATGCAATCCCATAGCTTCTGGCTGAACATAAGGGCTTGTTATTATATGGCATGTAAATCGGCATGTAAATCGGCATCCACCTGCTTACCTGTGGGTATCTGTGCCACATAGAAGTTTGTCTGGTCGGTATAAATCTGTATATTGTGAGTATGTAAGAGTGTATTAGACACAAATAATATTCGTTCCCTCTTACCGCCTGGTTGAGGAAACCCAACCCCAGAAGGCGGTCCGAGAACAAATTATAGGCCAACCCCCAGGATGCCGACTGGCCATACGTGGAGATGATGTGATTCGATAGAATCGCCTGACTCCGCCAATTCTGTAACATCGCGGATGCTTGGTTCTTTGCAAGAGAAATTAGGTCCGGGTTCAAAGGGGGCGGAGATATGTCACCTTGAATCGCGATGCGTCGTCGGCTTGCCCAACGATCTGACTGATCTCACCCATTGCACGAACCGCAATGATCCCCTTGATTGCGAGGTTGGGATTGTTTCGCCCATCAGAGCTGACGCTGAGATCTAGGTTCAGTCCGTGGTCTGTCTAGGCAGAGAGAGGAACCTACAACGTTTGGCTCAGAGAATTTGTTATCAGGTAATCGGCCCAGCTCTTCAGAAGGGTGTACTATGAAAAGGGGTAAGTGTTCATTCCATTTCTGCCCCTATGTAACTCACGTAGCTGTTTAGCATGGACCCGTCTCTTGATGATTGTGCATGAGCCAGAGCCATGATGATCATATTCCCAGAACCTAACATGGAGTCAGGATGCAACGACACGCGAATTGAGATCGAATTTACTCTCGATTGCCAGGGGCTCAGTATTCGCGAGTAAATTATTCATAAGAGCGGTTGGATACGCTGAACCTACCAGACCCTCAAAACGCGGAAAAGACGTGGAACGAGATTGTATACCTAAGTCTGGCATTGCGTAGGTGCTCGCTGGAACGGTGGCAGCTTGTTGCTGCAAACTCGACCTCAGCAAGAAGCCAGCCCATGACGCATTCAAATACAGATAGGCGGGGAAGGCTGCGAACATCAATTCCGTGGGATTGACTCTCCTAATGAATATGTTAGAAGATTGGAAGCTAATCGAACATTAGGGTACCGAGATGTGTCGCCAACAGATTTCATGAAAATCATGATATCTGATGCGTTCCACTGGCCATCGGTCCCATTGGAAGTAGTAATGTCAATCCCTCCCATAGTTTGTCGGACTGACAACGAAACAAGATCAGCGTAGTCCTGTGAGATAGCCCCGGATGCATCAGACATGATTTTTTGGTCCAAGTCAATTGCCCGCTGGAGCGCATTCGGAAAGTCCTTGACAAATGCGCTGATCTACAAATTGGAAATGAGGGCCATGACTCGGATGTGAAATTTGAAGCATACTGCATCTCCAATAGTTTTATATTGGGTCCAGAAGAACGAACTGCGTGGTTGTGTTGTGCCATCACCAGAGTCGTAGCTAATCACTGGCACATCAGCAAAACATGGGATTGACTAATAATCCCTTAAATGCCACTTAAATGCACTATTTTGAGTATTTAAGTCAAATTAGTATCTCTGGCCACGGGTCCTAACGAAAGTCAATGTACTTATTGAATAGTACCACCAAGTTATATTATTAGACACGAAAGTGATAAAGGTTGCTAGTCAAAAAGTTGTCGAAAAGTCACAAAAAAGTACGAGCGAAACCCAAGCCATTTGGGTCGGAAATCAATGTATTAATAATAAGAGTACTACGATTACATCAAGTAGCAACTTGAGGGAGAATGGCATGATGCTCATACCTCGTTCGCCCCCTCAGAATCCCTGTCCTCCATCTGTTCCCCCTCCCTAACAATCCCTTCCCAGCCCACCTCACATCACCCCCGTGGCGTAGCTCCCCCCGAATGCCATCATCGTGGAGTGCGTCCATGGGTTGGGCCACGATTCCTGGGGCTGCTGCTGGGTTAGTGGAGGTAAGGAGCGTGAGACGGCGTGAGTTGGGGTTGGCCAGGCAGGGATGTGTTGCCTAAGGTGGCCAGGGGTCAGTTGCTAAGGGTGAGAGAGGTCAACGCACCGTTGGGTTCATCTGTTGCCCCAGGCCTATGATCCCAGAGGCTGTAAGCGGGCCAATTGACAATTAAAAAAGTGGTAAACGATCACTTACCTACTGTTCCTGACACCCGAACGTCGTCTGTGAGTGTGAGCGTCGTGCGAGTGGGGGGAAACAATAAGGGGAAGGAACGAAGTGTGGCGCAAAGTGTGGTGCGATGGTGACGTAGCATGACATACCAGTTTTCAAGCGGAGTTTAAACGAACTTGGGGGGGGGGTTTGCATGTGCGGTCGCCTGTTGTTGCTCCCCATCCTGCTGATTCCCATCCACGCCATGTACTTTAATTGCGCCGTGAGTATATACATACCTCATTATGATACAGACACGGGTATGTGGATCTGATTTCATTGGCGGAACACTATTTACAGTGTTTCAATCATATTACAATAGTGCATTTAATATATCATTAAAATGGTTCGTAGAATGACTTTTTACCTTTGGCACGAAATCTTGCCTTTTCGTCGACTCATCTGCTTTCAACCTAAATTGCGACTTTTTCGGTACTTTTGCATAGTAATATTTAGTTGAAATAGGCCTTTAAGACGAAAATAGTCTCCAAAGTCCCAATAAGTCAACCCATGTTTTGCTGATGTGGATTGCGGACTACACCGAGCGCCCATACCACAGGAGTTGAAATCTCTGATATGTTCCCGAGATCGAGAGCAAGACCAAACACGGGCCAATTACTGCAAAGTTGAGTTACATGGCGCTGGCGAACCCCAGGAAATCTTACTCTGATATGGCCCGGAAGTTCGTGTCCTTGGTCTTCGGGAGCCTACCAGAACTGAACCTGTCCTGGAATTGGCCTCTAATAGAATCATCGGGGCCAGACCCCCAGGTCACATTAGGGCCCTAAGAAAGAAGAATTAGATGAGAAAGCATGATTTGGAGGTCCCCACGTTAGCCATTGCATAGTAGATAGTGGCATCTTCGGCCTGATCATTCAGTTCTCGCATCGGGCTAGGTGATGCCAACTGGACTTGGTGATAAACCAGATCGTCGCTTGTCGTAGTGCTCCAGGTGACCTCGCTCCCACTGTCTCCAGATACCCATTCTAAAGAAAATTGTGGGTCTGAACTCGGTTATAGGAAATCAATGCCAACCTGCAGTAATGTCGGAATAGACCTGAACGGAATGGTTTGCTCCATCATTCGCGTTCGCAGTGAGATACATGTACGTGAATGGGAATGACTGGCGGACTAAATCCGTGGGCTGTTGCCACGATGCTTCTGTTTGTAAGTTCCTGGTAGATATTTTGAGCAACATACCTCAATTGGACTTAGGAAAGTGACCTCAAGCTCCATGGGGCCGGCCAGGATATTAAGTATTGTGCGCGTGGGCGTGGTCGTTATATTAACGAGGAAAGTATCGCTGTCGAAATTCCCAAACCAATCCCATGGAACACCATCGATCCTAATAGAACCAAGCCATCCCAATGCCTGTGAGTTCAGAGTGGCAGGTTAGTTCTGGAAACGGAATTTCCGACAGTAGAACACACCCGGTTATTCCAGTAGATGGGCTCTGCATGTCCCGAAAGGTTCCCGGCGGCAGGCAGCCAAGAGTTAAAATGTGGTGAGCGAATGGCAAGTGGGACAGCCCCGGGCCAACTTGGGGCAAGCTGCGCTCGAACGAATGATAGAATTAACGCAAAAAAAGTAATATATTGTAGAATCATCCGAAATTCGAGACCGATGCAGAGGTATTTTGTTGAGGGTGCGTAGTAACTATGCAAGTATCAGCAAAATATCTGAAATTCATGAGCCCTACGTGGTAGTTCTAACCGGAAGTAGGGCGAATGCGAGGGGACTCACGATGACAATATTCCCACAGCTGCAATTGCGGATTAGACGTTGGATGTCCATCTTCGCGTTGTTCAGAGATACTATATATGCATGGGCAGCCTAGGCCTCCAATCCCTACAACTATTTATAAGTCTCATCAACACTGCTGAGGTCACATCTCCATCTGATCTTTCTAACCACTTGGGGGGTGGGCCACTGCTCTGCATGGCGGGAACGAGTCCTCAATTTATTTGTATTTCTCAGAGCCGGCTATAAATGGCGGCTGTTGCCTCCCTTCCCTCACATTGAAGTAGGTTTATTGATGTTGATAATGGACCTTCATATTCAGTGTTTTTTCCTGTGTCCACTCCATCATGATACCATGATATTCCATCTTCTGTTATAATGCGACACGTGAAATGGCTGGATCCAAAGTATATGATACCCCTTAGAATAAATTTATGTTGTACACGATCGTGCTTAAGACACACGTATCTATCAATAGTATTAGCAGGGCAACGGCCTGCAAACTCAACAGCTAGTAAATCTGGTACTCTGCAAAATGAAGATGAAAGAACCAACGGTTCTTGGCATAAATGGCATTGGCGGTTTGAGCGCTCTTCCAGGCTTAGCACCCATTCAGCTACAGACGAATACAAAACTGTGCCAGCCGACAGGAGACTACTGTTATTGGCATGGTTCGATTGCCGCGCGACTTCATGATCATGAGGACACCGCAGCCGGGTGATTGTTACTTCACCAGACGAAGTCAATAAAATCTCCAGTAGAAGGCAAACAGATGTAAGCGCCCCCCATCGAAAGTCTCGCTGGTGCAGAATATGTAGTTGCCGGCGGAGTTTATCTCTCACAGTTTCGAGTGTCGTCACATCTTTCGAATATGCTGCAAAACCCTGAGCAACGCGCCCAAGAAAATTGGTATTTACATTGTCGAATGCAGCTGTCCATCTTGTGGGGTCTGATTCCCATACCGCGTAGAGAATTGTTAGGACGGAGTCATATGCACAACTATTCAGCCGCCACTCTAAACCGGTTGGCCCCGCGGTGGCGGGATCGGGGGTGTCTGACGCCGAGTGTGGTGCTGAGTATCGCAACTTCTTGGTCACCCGTTTATCCATGATCGTCTCTTCAAAGTCGGCCTTTCGCTTCAGGGGCGTCCCGCGTATTGTAGCATTCAATGTCGCACTCCTAGATGTTGGGATTTCCGACGAGACTACACTTGTAGAAAGCTTCATGCCTATAGGAAGGCTGCCCTCAGCAGGTACAAACGTGTTCTTCCTTGAAACGCTGTGAGATTGGGTAGCTGTCCCCGTAGTGGATGGTGATGTTGTGCTCGTGCTATGCTTACCTGCAGCATGTGCAATTTGCCACGGTAGGTCTTGGATTTCCGGCTCTCCAAGAGGATCTTTAGACGACCAGCGGATGGCTTTATGTACAACTTGCGGAACGTAATGGACACCTTTCCATTCACGAAAAGACTTGATTAATTCATTGCGTGTCGCCCCAATAACGGACTGGTGTAACTTACCCTCAAACCGAAGCCGGGAAATTTCATTCAAGATCTCAAGCTCGCGAAACTCTTGGCGTAGTGCACCGGACGCAGATCCAGTCACCATACGTGCGTCAAAACCCTGAAGAATACAAGTCCCCGCAGCAGAGGCACTCCGCGAGAGCGCAGTATACATCAGGGAATCTGCATATGTAAGATTATGCAAAATATTGCCAAATTGTCAATATTTCAAAAAATTTCAAGGTGACCTTTAAATTGTACATTATTATGCAAGATCTTGCATGATTCCGCATATTTTGTGTGATATTAATAGGTACCCTACAGGTGTTGCATAATTTTGCAAGATTGTGCCATATTAGCAGGTACCCTTCGGGTGTTGCATGATATTACAATATTAGTGTAGTAATTACAGGGTACCATTCAAGATTGCATGATATTGCAATATTAGTGTAATAATCGCAGGGTACCTTTCAAGATTGCACAATATTGCAACATTGGTGTAATTAGTTTCACCTACACGAAAATATATACAACTTCGTCTAAACCCGCGGCGGCCGCGAAAACCGCGGCTCACACCCCTCGTTTGCCTCGCATCATTGTCGCGCACGTCAAATGACGCGGAAACGACGCTGCGAGGGTGGCGAAGGGGGTGTGAGGCGGACGCAAGCCGCCCTGCCCCTAAACTCTCGTAAACGAGAGAGGGGCGCGCGTGCACGAATCTGTAAATGAGCACGTACAGTATGGGTTTTTCGTTCACGAAGAGGCATCCAGACCACGGGAGGAGGGTTCACACCCTGAGTATCAGGTGTGTGAGGAGTCCCTGGCGTTTTCAAGAGATGGGCCGTGGCCGTCGAGATTCCTAACGGTGTAGCTGGAACAGACCGGGTGGTAGCATTCAAACTGTCTAGGAGGTTGGGCGGCGAACCACGGCGCGAGGCAGGAGCTTGTCCCCGGCTTGACACGCCGTTTTCGCTCCAAGGGGAGAGGCGTCGCGGCCATTTGCTTCCGCTCGCATGGAGGCAAGGATGCGCGATCGGAGTGTCGCGTGGTTCGTTTGGCCGTTCGCGAAGGGACGGCCTGGTTGTTTGCGGAGACGGGTGGGCGCGCGAGCTCAACCCGTTCATTTTCTACGGAGGAGGTGGCTCCGGTCGTTCGCAAACGAGCGCCCTGGTGATTGTGTGAGTGGGTGAATTATTAGGGGGATTTGGCACATACCTTATGTGTTCCCTATGCGCTCCCACAGCCCACTGTCCAAAGAGAGCGGGGTGACTGCTTCCGAGTCCCCGAGTCCTGTTTGCGAGAGGGGAACGAGCGCGCAGCCCGGCGCATGATGCGTGTGCGCGAGCGGGTGATGTGTCAAGCATAGGCGGCACCGCAGCTGGGACGGGCATGATCGAGGGCACCAGCGTGTTGTTGAGCCCGGCGCTGGTGATTAGTGAGCGGAGGCGTCAGCACGCGTTGGGCCTGGCGCTGGAAGCCGACCGTGCGGAGCGACTCGGGTGTGGAAGCAAACGGAGTTAAAACTCCGACGTGTCAACGCGAAAATTTTACCAAGTCCAACATTCCTGCCATCTCTCTGCCCGGCGATCGTTTCAACGAATCAACACCAGCCCGGGGCCCAACGGCTTGAACCCAACGCTCGCCCGCTCGACGACCGGCACTTGACACGGACAGCACGCACTGTCGTGCCCGACGACCGACACTCAAGCCGGTTCCACTGCGCCTCATCGGGGACTCTTGACGTCGCTATCGCATCAAGGGCAGTGGAATGGACTCCTGCAGTGGGTCCCCTTGGTTGTCGTCGTAAGTACCCATCGCCTGTCACCCTGTAAAGCGCTCTGACACATGTTCGCACCCGCGTGCAACACCCAGGACGCGACGTCTAGCCGCCCACAGCGAAGTCTTCGCTTTTTATGAGGGTGAGCTTATCCCCTTCAATGGTATTCACGGCTGAATCTTCAGATGCTATGAATGATGGACCCCCCAATGCCTGGGCTCTACAAGTGGAGCCTCGCGCGGACACCTAACACCACACGCGACGTGTTGACGATGATAAGCCCCCGCGCGCAACCGAACTCCCCAGTGGGGTGTTTGCGCTGCTCACACCCCCAACGCTGCCGCGCGCGATATGTGAACAACGGTAGGCCCCTCGCGCGCCCAAACTCTCCAATGGGGCATTCGCTGTCCGCTTACGCCCAACGACGTGATGCGTCGGTAACGACGGGCCTCCCGCACGCGCCCAAGCATTCGAGCCCGCTTATATCTAGTGCCGCACGCGGGAGGTATCAGCGATGACGCGCCTCTCGCTTGATGACCAGTATTTCGGACTCAATTAGACTACTATTAAATTATGTATTTTTCATCCAACCAATATTACCATGTTGACAATATAACCTGTGAATTGATGAAAAAACATCCAATATGTTGCAATATTGTGTGAAATATTGTGAAATAATGTACCCAATCATGCTCAAATGCTGCAAGAATATGAAAAATACCTGGAAGTAGATGCAATGATTGTGCAAGGTTTTGCAAGGTTTTGAGAAATTGTGCAAAATTATGGAAGATCTTGGGGGGATGTTTAATTTGGTACAGTTTGTCAAGATTTTGACAAATTGGCAACATATGTTAAAATGTGTCAATATATTTGGGAATTATGCATTATCTTACAGATCCAGATTCCCTGATGTAATATGATTGATGCGACCTACTATTGTGAAGGTCAACGACATTGAACACTCTTGTTTTGCCCTGAGATGCGTAGTCGGTCATTGAAAAATTGGGTAAAACTTCAACCTGAGATCGAGATATATATACCTGGGAATCATCAGGCAAGCGGCAATATATCATGTTCGACGTACGTGACAATGGTACTACATTTGGTGGCAAGCCATCAAATTCAACGAGGGAAGGGGGGTTGGTCAGTTTGACGAACAATGTATCTAATATCAACTGATTTCTTGACCCTCGTGTCGCCTGCCAGCTGTGGACGGTTCCCTCTTGTCCCTTTGTCATACATAATTCAGTAGCAATGTTACAACGAATCATGATAGGCATACCAATACAGAGCGATAACATTCCAGATATGTGCTTGCTGGTAGTTGAGGGCGATTGCTGCCATAAGATGTCTTGTAGGGTGTCGGAAATGTCGTTGATTTTGCGTGCAGAGGCTGCACCAGGCATTGGCCGGTCGTTGTCACTTCGCTTCATTGTGTTCGCTGTATCTTCTGAGAAAAAGTTGGTTAATGTTTGTCCCGTTTCATTCGCGAATCGTATCGAGCCCAATCGATTGATCTCATCTTTGTGAATATTTAGCGCAGTGATAACCGAAACATTGCGAAATTCAACATCACATACTGATGAACGCCCAGGAGCAGATGAAGAAATTCGGGATCTGAGAAAATCGATATCCTCAAGAGTACACGCTTTATACCGCATGTTTTCGAGTGCACTACGAAGCTTAGCGTCATCTGGTGTTTGGGTTTTTTGCCGCATATTTTGACGAAGAATAACAACAACGGTGACTTGATGCCATAAGGCCTTACCAATCGCCTCCTCTTGTGACTTCAGGTCGGTACCTATTGCGCCAACTGTTCGACTAAATAACGATACATGCTCCCCGCCCATTGCTGGTGGTAACTGAGCAAAATCTCCCGCAAAAATCATATTGATACCGCCAAAAGCGGTCTCAGGCCGGTTCAGCGCACGAGCAAGGTGAGCGCTGATTCTATACATATCACGCACTGCCAGCATTGACACCTCATCAAGAAACACATACTCTACGCCGGTAAGTCTTGATAAGACTTGCGCCAGATTCCGGGTACCGTGTTCACCAGCCTTAGAATTAATTCCAAACATGTAATGGTATGTTGAGCCGCCTAACAAGGCCGCCGCACTACCAGTTGGGGCAACGATAATAAATCGGTGAGACTCATTTCGAAGAGCAAAGAACCTTGACAAAGCTTTCAACACCTGCGATTTACCAGTGCCCCCCATTCCTCCAACATACATTTTCAACTGATCGGAATACGGGCGTACAGCGTGGTTAGCTACGATTCGAAATGCTCGCTCCTGTTCCGTATTCAATTCGAATTCAGTCACTGCTTGTTCAATCTTCACTTGATCTTCGCCGGCGTGGAATTTCCGTTCAAGGTAACTCTTATCAACCACCCTGACTTCGTTTGGAAGGTAGCTCCCTGGTTTTCCCGGCACACCATTTCTATTAGCGCTAGCAGGCATGTGTTCATTGCGCTTTTCAAGGACTAGCTGCTTCATTTTTTGCACTTCAGATCTCCACTCATTCCCACTGAGTGGGCGCGTAAGACCTGACGGATGTAAGTCAACATCCGGAATTGATCCTGGTTGCTCAATTGTCCAACCCACGCTCGTCATCACTCTCCGCATCATCGCCATATCTCGTTGACGTTTCTCCTCACCTCTCCCGTTTTTCAAGAGTTCAATTGGTACATCTGCTTCCAAATTGATATTGGTTGGTCCACTATACATGTCTTCATCCAAACTCTCACCGAGATTACGCAGAATTTCCTCATCCGCCCCAGGGATATTAATTGAGGCTCCCTTTTTTAGTTGCGCTCGATAATCGTCACGCGCATCCAGACATTCATATCGAAGATTGAAGTTATTCATAAGTTCTTCATGTCGTTTTGAAAATGGATAGCTCAGAAAAGCGTCATCCCAGCTCATATCCTTCATTTTGAGGTCAAACCCACTTCTCCAAGGCTTAAATAGAGTAAGCATAGTTGAACAATAATACTCCCGGTCCCCTTGATCACGTCTCGGTAAGGTGGCTCCAACAATATTTGGGATTACAGTATCTTTTAGACGCGATACTCTGATTGCATATCTTTCATACAGCGGGTGATCTTTAGTAAACGCAAACATATTTTTACTGAGCTTCCTCGGGTGCAGGTCAGGTTCAGCGTTAGGTTCGTCCAGGCCAACTGGTATGTCTGGGATAGTCAGACCCTCCTCACTAAAACTGATTTCAGATATATCTTGCGACGTATCCACGTCACTGTCATGGTCACAGTGATCAGCTTGACCTTTGCTTTTCGCTTTTTTGGTCGGGATCTTCACGCGTGTACATTGGCGCACCCAGTCATAGAGGGACATATCTTCTAATTCACTAGCGCGATATATGTAATCAAACACAGGGGATAGACCAACAAGTTTCCCCTTCTGCTTTATAAGAGTAAATTTATCAGCGGAAGTTGTGGTCTCATCATCAGAATGCCACACACAACGTGCCTCAGAAACGTAACTTTGCCAATAGAAATTAACAAATGTATGGTCCGTATAGTGATCAGGATTTCCCAATAGGTACATACATACCATAGGTGTGTTGAGCTGCACCTACAGTGCACAGCAGAACTGGCTAACTTACTTGGTAGACTTTAGTGAGCTGAGAACACGGGTGTAGAGAGCAAAAGAACTTATATTAGTCTCTTGTTCAGAGAGGTCTTATATACTACAATAATGTGCACAGACCATGTGGCTGTGCTAAAGTCCTAACTCCTATCTAGGATCTAATCTACTGATAAGATAAGATAAGGTGTTATCTAGGGTGCTTATATAGACACCGGATTATGTAAGCAGGGCACTTACAGTTAGAGCATTGAAGTTTAACACTCCCCCTCGCTTAGAACAGCGGATGCAAATAATCAACCTTTGCAGGAGTTATAAGCGATACTACAACTTCAAGACGAGTAAAACTCAAGTCCTAGTTGAGGTACGAATTCTTTGAATTTAATGTGCCCTAGACTCTTCGTAAGAATGTCTGCTGGGTTTACATTTCCTTCAGTGAAAAGTATGTCTACTTTTCCTTCGTCATAGCATTCACGAATGTAATGATGACGGATATCAATGTGTTTGGTCCGTCGTTCTTGGACCGGATTAGAACCAATGAATATTGATCCTTCATTATCGCCAACAATTGGTATTTTGTTGAGTTTGATTCCTAGTTCTCCAAAGAGAGACCGTAACCAAACCACTTGTCGACAAGTGTCTGACATGGCAATATATTCTGCCTCAGTGGATGACTGGGCGATTGTTTTTTGTAATCTGGACGTCCAAGTCACAGCTCCGGAAGCAAGATTTGTGAAAAAACCAGATGTAGATTTCCTAGTATTAGGGTCGGAACCCCAATCGGAATCTGTGTGAGCAATTAAGCCTTCGCCCGAATCCCCTTTGTATACAAGGGCATAATCTTGGGTTCCAGCTAAGTAACGACATATTTGAAGTGCATGTTTAAGATGCTCTTCAGTGGGGTTTGCGCTCATTTGTGACATTTTAATCACAGCAAATCCTATATCGGGGCGAGTGCCCAACATTAAGTAAAGCAATGATCCTATGACGGATTGATATTTGCTTCGAAGGGTATTATCTATTGGACCCTCATTTTTCAGAGGTAGATATTTGTAAGGCAAGGGAGTTTTGGCAGATTTAGCATTAAGCATTCCAAAGCGCTCTAATACTTTGATCAGATACGGTTTCTGATCAAGTTTAATCTGGTTTTTATTTCGCCAGATGCGCATTCCAAGGAATTCTTTAGCATCACCAAGATCCCTGCATTCCCATCGTTGCATGAATTCTGCTTTTTTCTTGATAACATACGACCGATTAGGCCCCAAGAATAAGGCATCATCAACGTAAACTATCGCAATGACAATTTGATTTGAAGATGATCGGTGTATGAATATGCCTGCATCTGAAACAGTGCGCTGAAATCCTAATTCTTTCATAGACGCAACGAGTGCTCTCCACCATTCAAGAGCAGCTTGTTTCAGACCATATAAGGCGCGTTTGAGTCGCAGGACTTTGCGCTCATGACCTTTACGGACAAAGCCTTCTGGTTGACTCATATATATCTCGACGTCTAGTTTGCCATATAGAAAGGCAGTTCGAACGTCCAGTGATAGAATTACCCACTTTTTCAGGGCTGCTGTTGCAATCATGAGACGCACAGATTCATATCGAACTACTGGTGAGAATAATTCATCGAAGTCAACACCTTCGACTTGAGAGTAACCTTTGGCTACGAGATGGGCTTTCTTTCGTCCATCAGATTTGATGTTGAAAACCCAACGATTACGAATTGCCTTTCGTCCTTTAGGCAGATCGCATATATCGTAAACGTCGCGATTCTTGAGGGAGTCTAATTCCTCTTCGCAAGCGTTCATCCACTCTTTTTGAAGCTTTTTATCAAGCTTAAATATGTCTCGGAAGTGAGTAGGAACTTCGTCTTTGACAGGAATGGCTTTGGACAGTAAGAAATCCATTATTTGCCCCCTTCCTCTCTACATATACGTATGAGTTCAAGTTCCTCATCGTCGGTAGAGGGATAGTCCGGAAGATCCCTTTCAGGACCTTTTCAACATTTTTACGCCAATGTCGTTCACTAGCGATGTCACGTTCAATTTCAGATGGTAATTTCTTTTCTCCATAAATGTTTCCAGGACGGTTAGGCACAATCTTTCGACGAGTGCTACGTCTTGGTAATTGATTCCATTCTTCTTGATCCTCACGATTGGGCTCAAAAGCACGCGTGTAAGGACCAGGTTGATTATCATCCCTTTCGGGAGATTCACGATTGTCTGCCATTTCTGGTGTAGATTGTCGTGATGGAATTGGAGATGGAATTTCTTCCGGTTCCTCTTCAACTGTGGGACCCCAAGGATGTTTATTCTCATGTTTCGGAGAAGGGGGAGTTGAGAGTGTACGCGGATGAACATCTGGTGAACTATGATGTGATTCCGGTGGAGACGGATTAAGCCAGTCTTCAGTTGGAGGAATTTTAGGTTGTTCTGCTACCGTAGTTTTTGTTTGCATTTCGGCAAGTGATCTTCATCGAAGATTGCAGTAACACGATAAAGATAATCGGGTTTTTAATTCGCATAAAGCGATAACCTTTTATTCCGTCCGCATGACCGAGATAAATCATTAGCTCGGATTTGGGCGCAAGTTTATTGGCACGTTTTTCTCGTGGGAGATATACGTATGCAGCGCAGCCAAAAACACGTAGATGTGTTATAGAGGGTCTTTCACCCTTTAAGACTTCATATGGAGTTCGCCAATTAAGGCGTACCATTGGAGTACGGTTATAAATATGAACCGCCTGTTCCACAGAAAATTCCCACCATGAACCAGGTAGGCATGCGTGATGTCGCATAGACTCTGCCTTGTCCATAACGGTTCTATTGATACGTTCAGCACGCCCATTTTGTTGTGGTGTGTGGGTGCCGATTGTTCAATTATAATGCCATTTGACTTCAATTCATCAATGAATTCCTGGGATTTATATTCTCCCCCTGCATCAGAACGCCAGCGTTTAATATTTGCTTTATATTGGTTTTTTACCAGCGCATGAAATGTGCGGAATGCCCCAATGGCGTCTGATTTATGTTTTAGATGTGAAATCCAAACATATGACATGTAATCGTCAAGGAATGTAATGATGTATGAATACCCATGATAAGATTTCACGGGGAAGCTTTTTAAATCCGAATGAATCAATTCGAATGGCTTCTTGGCGCGTGAGACGGAAGGTTTAAAAGATGAAGAAGGCATCTTTCCGTATGCACAGCCAGGGCATATAGGTGGGTTTTTCGGGATGATTAATCCCTGTGGGAAGTCTTTAATGTGTTTTCGTGACTTAGACACGACCTCTTTCGAGGGATGACCTAGGCGACGATGCCAGATGTCATATGATTCAATTGAATTGATAAACAAGGATTGTTTTAAACCGTTTGGTCTAACAATGTCTGCGTCTACCCAGAACGTAGTGTCCCACGGAAAACGCTTTTCAGTGGTTAATTGCCGTGTCCCTTTGTTACTGAATATGAACGCATTTGATGATGCATTCAGCGATAATCCAGAATTAAGTAATTCTCCCATGGATATAATTCGCGAAGTTAATCGGGGATGGTGATAAACAGGATGTAAGCGCGTATGTCGCTTTTTATAAGATCCATCTGTTTGTAAAACATTGTTTTCAAGGATAACGGTTCCTTGTATTTCAATTTGAATCATTTCTGTTGCAGTAGCAACATTGATTGGGTTATTGGTTATTGAATGTTCAACGTAGTCATCCAATAGTGCAGTAAAATGCATGGAGGCGCCTGAGTCTACTAACCATTGGTGTTCGACATGTTTTGCTTTTCCCTTACAAGATGCGCAAAGAGCATAATGATTATTTATTTCGGCACTTTGGCCGGCAGACAAAGAAGTACATGATGCATATTTATAATACATGGGGCAGTCCAAATTTAATCGAAAAGCGCCCTGCAAAATGATACTGTTAGTCTCATAATAAGGGAGAAAAGAGGCGGTGACTGACGATTGACCATCAAACCGAGTTCCCCAACTCTCAGGATCGAATTCGGGTTCTTCACCCATCGACACTGGATCCTCGCGATCATCTTCTTCAGAGACCGGAGAAAGTCTTCGCTTTTTAGGCGGAGGTGACCAGGCCTCCACGTCATAATTGACGTATGCGGTACCTTCATCTTCAGGTCCGCAGTATGATTCGAGCCAATCATCGTATTCGTCCTCTTGCATTAGGATGTCTTTAATACCATCCGGAGTGTTAGAGCGGGGCGGAGATGCCACAGGCTCAGGAGTGGGTGCACGCGGTGTTGGCGCACGACGAGGAGGAGTCGGGAGTGGTCGAGTGGGGCGTGGTTGGAGAATCTGAATATCCTCCGGCGGAAATTGCCTGAGTACGCGATGCTCAGGCTGCGCCATTTGTTGGACTTCAAGAGATTTGAGAGTCTCGGTGGTGACAGGGGCACCAATACGCTGTGAAAGTGTTAACGCTTTTTCAAACGTTGGATAAGTGCCAGGCAAAATGCCCGGTGTGGCTCCCATGAAAACCTGGGCAGGTTTGTCGTGTAGCCGCGCAAGGAGGGAGCGTTCCTTGGGGCCGAGAGGTTTGGCTTGTCGAACAAAGCGAGGTTCCTCGATGACCTCTTCGATGAATGCAGATGAAACGAGATGGGAATTCCCATATTGGGATGTCGAATCTGGTGCGGATCCATCGGATGAAGCGGCTTCATCAGCCTGCTTGGCTTGGCGTTTCTTGCGACGCTCGGCGCGATTGCCACCCTTAGAAGAGCGGGCTTTGTCGTCCTTGGGCTTATCCTTCGACGAGCTTGCCTCAGCAGGCTTGCTCTCGGGTGCCTTGTCCTTCGACTGTTCCTTCCAGTTAGGGTTCTTGCCCTTGCGTTTGACGCCAGAGATTTTATTGGCCTGGACAGGCCCTTTGATGGCTGTGCGACGTTGATATTCTTTAACAAGAGCGACGCGCACGATTTCAAATGTGAGGGCGGACTGGGAGTGAGTCTGCAGGAGTTGCGAACCCACATTATCCCATTTGGAAGGGATTGCGGAAAGAAGAATCATCGCCTGTACGAAAGGCGGAAGGACGACTGAGTTTCCCGTGAGACGGGAGAAGAAGGTGGACATAGCCATTATTTCAGGCTCCGGATTGGAATCTCCGCTAATTTTGACTGCAAGGGCAGAGCGGAAATCTAAGAATACTTGAGAGGGGTCAGCGACCCCGTATTTGGTATTGAGGGCTGCCCAGAGAGTACGAGCCGTGGTGTACGTTGTGTGAGCAGCGGCGATGTCAGGTGAGAGGTAAGGAGAATGGCTCCAAGAGCCTGATCATCTTTATTGAAAAATTTGGTGAGGGATTCCTCGGAAGGCGGAACGATGTCGGTGCCATCCATAGTGCTGGTAGGTTCGATTTCGCGACCATCGGCAGCAGTGATCTGCCAGAGGCTGCTGAATCGGAGGAAAGTGCGGACTTTCTCCTCCCAGTCACGGTAGTTAGTTCCATCGAGTTTCTTGATGGAGTTGATGTCGAGTTTGCCGCCTGAAGACATTGTGATATCAAGGTAAATTGTTTGAGGTTGTCTAGTAAAGGGGGCGACATTAGCCTCATGTTACAATGAAGAGAAATGTATGCCTTTGCAGGCACAGTAACGGTTAACCCAACAACATGACCTTTTCAGGTAGTTGTGGTGAAGTTGCATGACGCAAGCATGTAAAACACGCATTGCGTTCTGCGAGCTTCTAGGAGATGCGCATGAAGCAAGCATGTATAACACGCATTGCATCGAGCAGAGCTCCTCCAGACAGTGAGCTGCAGCCTTATTCAGGCGCGGCAAGTCGTCTGGTACACCCAGTGGAAGCGCATTTCACACAGCTTTTTCAAGCGCGTGTAATGGCGACCAAGACAGCCAGCTGGTCGGTTGCAGCCTTATTCAGGCGCGGTTGACCAGGGCGTCAGGGCCCATAACCTGTTGAGCTGCACCTACAGTGCACAGCGGAACTGGCTAACTTACTTGGTAGACTTTAGTGAGCTGAGAACACGGGTGTAGAGAGCAAAAGAACTTATATTAGTCTCTTGTTCAGAGAGGTCTTATATACTACAATAATGTGCACAGACCATGTGGCTGTGCTAAAGTCCTAACTCCTATCTAGGATCTAATCTACTGATAAGATAAGATAAGGTGTTATCTAGGGTGCTTATATAGACACCGGATTATGTAAGCAGGGCACTTACAGTTAGAGCATTGAAGTTTAACAAGGTGCGCCCATCTCCATCTTCGTTGAGAGTAAATTGACCACCTTTGTCATGATTTGACGTGCCTTTTCCCTACTTGGCAAACTTCCGCTAATCATTTCACAATTTTTGGCGAAAATTGACTTGATTGAGTCAAAGATAATGTGGGTCTTTAACGATGATTTTGTAATGTAATCCGACACGTAAATTACAACCTCTTTGACAGCAGTGCCAGAATTCAGGCTGGTAATGTCTGTGTTGCAACGGAAAATGTAAGTTACAAGAGGTGTTATGCTGTTCATCCAAGGCTCCCCTTTCTTCAGGTTTAGAGCACCCGTTTCAGTATCGACTTCTGTCTGGCTAAATGTCACTCTCGGAAAACGTGCTTTGCACTTCCCCCATTTGTTTTCTAAGCACCCGACATATTCATGTTTCTTATTGTGAGTGCCATCCTTATTAAGGCTTCTCTGGCAATTGTGAATATTTGACTTGAGAAGCAGATCATCAACCGTATTTCGAAAGCGTGACCACCAGGATTTGAGATTATTACATTTCTTACAATGCCCATCTACATCCCCTTTGCACAAACACAATGGTGGCGGAGGCTCGGGCATCGTTTCAGTAGGATCTTTATATCCAGGGCTGTCGGACCACTGAGCAACCTTTGCCTCGATTTCTTTGTGAGTTCCTGTCATAAATTCACCCGATTGACAACTTTCTAACCAAGCAACCACTCGCTTCTGCCAGCCTGAATTTGGATCCAATATTCGCTGGCGCATCTCTTGTGGGGAAACACATCCGTGAAGCCATAGTAATAGATGTAAGTGTAGTGTTAATCGACCTTGTTGCTCAACCGTACCATAATATGCACTGGTATGGCCGTATAAACCCCGATGGGATGTACTTACACCTAGCACCTCCGAAATAAATGTCTCAACCATAAAATGGAAAAACCGCGAACCGGCGGCTGGATTATGGCAAAGCTTAGTGAGTCGCTCATTATGTTTTAAAATTTGAGGGCTAAATTTCTCATTGGAATCCGCCCAGTATATACATATTGGATGTTTGACATCTGCAGGTGAGAGCGTTATATACCAGGATGGTGCGCCGCGATGGCCAATTAGTGACCAAATCTCATTGCGCATGTATTTTTTACTTGTTGTTGATCCATTCGTTTTACCCGCAATTGGGTCCAAATCTCTGAGTACCTGGAAGCATGCCTTTTCTGTATCCGACTCTGGTTTCACAATTTCTCCTTTACTCATTTTAGTAATTAAGCTATCTAACACTGATTGATCAAGATTCAACAACCTTGTTGCAATATCTCCAAACTTACTCCTCTCGGCTAGCAACCAACTTTGGGTAGTACTTGCTTTAACTTGTTCGTGGCTGAAGGCTACAAAGGGGAAATTGATATCAACTTGAAATCTTTTGTCATGGTACATCATTAAATGTCTCTTATGTGATTTGTCTGAGATTCTCAAGTTCGTCGCTCCAATCCCACCAAAACCATAAGGGAATAACCATGGAAACATTTGTGGGTACAGCTGAGGGTTGTTCCACATCGACTCAAATTTATCACTGTGGCCAATTGCCAGTACTTTTCCATTGCTGTTTAAATGCTGGAGTGCTCGAGCCTTTATCGCATTTGTTGACATCGTATTTAGATTTTCACCGGTGAGCCCATGTACAATGAATGGACAACTCCCTTCATCAGTCCCGTCTTCTGGGTCCATATCAAACACACTTGTGCCCTCTGGCGTTTTATTGGTTACTGATGCTTTATATTCAACGGTAACAGGCGGCATGTCCTCAGGATATTCATTTAAATTAGCCTCTGAGATGTCAATATCAGCATAATCCCGGTGATTCAACTTTAACCATTCCAAAGCGGCAGCAACAAAATTTCGACGTACAAGTAGCGGAGTACGTTTGAAATCATCAGCGGTAGGCTTACATGCATCAGGAAAAAGGCAAAACACTCATAGACCCCCGGTTATTTATGTAGACATATGTAGACATATGTAGACATGTGACATGTATACATATACCCCATAGACCGCCATAGACCTCATAGACCTATATATACATACTATGTGTCTACATAGGTCTATATATCCATATTGTATGTCTACATAGGTTATATATTCATACTGTGTGTCTATATAGGTCTACATATACGTGCTGCATGTCTATATTATATACATATACACCCCACATGTCTACATAGCCCATCATAGACATGTAAAAACGATGCTCATGGTACAACCATGAGGGTGAAAATACTCGTTCGCGTCCCCCACCGCTCTGCCTCGCGAACTGCACACACCAAATTGATGCAGCAGGCAGAGGTGGACGGGGGTGAGTGAGCCCGGAGACATGGCAAGTGCGATGCGAAGGCAGGGGCACCAGCGGTTGCTGCATAAGCCGCGGTTCACGCCCCCATTTAGCCTCGCGAGATCACTGCGCGCGTCAAATTGACGCGGCAAGCGCAATCGCGAGGGTGGAGAGGGGGTGAGCCGGGTGCAAGCCATTACGCTGGCACATGCAGTCGCCGCGTCGTCGTATCGTTCATCTGGCCTTACTCTGACGATAGCGCCGTATCGTTTTCGTGCCGTTCGTCCTTGGACCTTCCGGCCTTGTCCCGGGTGATGGGCCATGTATCCCATTGTCGCATCGTTCGTCCTCTTGGCCATACCCCGGGCGATGATCCACGCGATGATCTCATATCGTTCTCGCGTCGTTCGCCCTCCTGGCCTTGCTCTGGGTGGTAATGCACGCGATCATCCTGTTTCCATGTCGTTCGCATTGCTGATCTTTCCCCAGGCGATGGCGCATGCGAACATCCCGTTTTCGTGTTGTTCATCTCCCGGTCTTGCCCCGGGCGGTGGCGCATGCGATGAATACGCAGTTCCGCATGCGACACGCCGCAGCTGAAGCGGCTCGTCGTGTTCGCGGATGCACCACCATTGATGCGTCCATATTAACCCTGTGGAGGTGCGCTTCAGCATGAGCCAAGGCAGCGGAGGGTAACGTACATGCAGAGGCCATAGGCGACGTTGATGAGTTGCAGAGTTTGCGGCCTCGCATTTTGCAAGTGAGAAGGGGATTGGAGCTATAAAAGCGCGAATGAACGTACCTTAACACCTCCAAAGTCCCATTCGTGTCCTTGCGAGCGATTGCGAGCGGGGTGTGCTTAGAGCGACCAACGAGGATTGACGCGGACGGGTCGGCGCTGTAGCGTTGCAGGGAATCGGGCAGGCTTGTGCAGAGAGGCGGAGACGGGCCGGTTTGTGAACAAGGGATACTTGGACGAACAATCATAAGTCATTTAAACTCCGCTTGAAATGGTGGCCACGTCATTCATTGTTCGTCGCACAAACATCACTCATACTCACCGCAAGGCCCAGCGAACGCCCGTGCTCGCACTCAACGTCCAAGACTCGCCCATTTCCCCACACCCGCCGCAACATGCCCCGATGGAGATTTGCACCCACGTGCAAATTCTGACCCACGATAACGTCTCCCACCCATTCTGTGGTACATTTTTTTCTCCCAAGCCCAACTCTAACACATGTAACGCCCAAGGACGACTATAAACGGCAGCTGGTGCACAGGAGGACAACACGCCGACGAAGAACGAACATATCAGCGACGAAAAATGGTGAGTGCTGGCAACACACTCCCTGTGTGGCATCTGACCACACCCTACAGTCTGCGAGGCCCGACGCAACACTTGCTACCGCTCCTCACCAACACCCACCACCCTCGTCCTCCATCATGCGCCCACGCCATTTTGTTCGCGTCCAATCCCTGCCCTTGCCTACATCCCACCCCCGCCCACATCTCCGGCGGATTCTCCGCTTTTGCTCACTATCCATCACTTGTGCCTCGCTCGCTTGCACGCCCCCCCCCCCCCACTCCGTGTCCTCTGGCTCACAACAGGTACCGGTAAGTGGCGCAACTGGTCATCGCCGCTCACCCTCATGCCGCCTCGCACCTCGCAACACATAGCTGCTGCACCAATTGGTGTGTATGGCACGTTTGCGAGGTATTTGCTCGGCAGGATGGGGGGGTGTCGGTGAACAGTGGGCATGCAACACGGCGGTGAACAGTGGGGTACGCGAGTATAGACAGCGGCAGAGCATGCGGGTATAGCGACCGGTGGGGCATCGGATAATAGGATGTGTGGGGGTAGAGCGACGAATTATGAGACGCGCTAATGTAGTGTCGAGAAGTGTTAGTGTAGCTCCATCCATATATCACCCATAGAACCCAATCTGTATTACAATACAACACAATTCATATATATTTTGTCTGTCTTAACTCCTGGTGCATAATCTAAGAACAATTCTATTTGCTAGAGTGATTTATATAATGTCTACATGTTCTATAGTGTCTATGTAGTCTATGTAGTCTATGTAGTCTATGGGGTATATGAGGTATATGGGGGTCTATGTAGTTGTGACCTGGGTATATATAGTTGTGACAGGTGTCTATGTGGTAAATAATGGTAAATGGTGAGTTATGTAGACATTTTGGGTGCTACATAACAGGGGACTTGTATATGGGTATATGGCCACTATACCGTCTACATAGTGTTTTTTAGAGCTACATAGACAAGTGCTTTTTTCCTGATGTGGGCCAGTATAAAGGATGGCCAGGACATCATCAAGCTCATCGCGCGGGGGGGGAAGCTGCGCATATATCTTTGGCACTGGTGACTCAAATGCAATCGCGTTTGCTTTCATCTTCCTCATTCCACTAGATATTTTCACGAAGCAGCAAGTATGCCTGACACGAGCAATTAATGTCCGTTCAACGAACCTCAAGGACGATAATTCTGGAGGGACTTCGCCAATCCAAAGGCCATTAGCTAGCGCATCAGAAGGGACCTTTCCCTTCCGAATGGGAGCCCGACAAGCGTCACATATATTCTTACATTGGTAGTCAAGAACTGGGCCAGTAAATTCCCTAATTCTATCTGTTGCTTTCTTCCGTTCTACTCGAGTGACACCTGGGGTACACAAAATATGAAGGTAATTCTTTACATTCTTCAAACGACTTAGCTTGGCAATGGGCGTAAGTTTGCCACATACCGCACAACCAGCCTCTTCGATATTCTTTACCGACATTCTTTTGCATGCACCCGCTACAATAGTTCGAGTGAGAATGTCATCCAACGGTTCGGGAGGGAATGGGAAGTCTATATCAGGTTTACTATTACTACCCAATGTTTTGACAGATGGGTTTCGTGTCCGCAACTGCGCCTTTTTTGAGCTATTGAATCTTGATGCTGCCACACTCTCCCGGTTCTTCGCTCGTTCAAGGGACTTCCGTTCATCTGTCCTCTCCATTCGAGCCTTTTGTCTCTGGTTATTTCTTTTCTGGAGTTTTGTCACCTCTATAGAAAAAATTGTTAGCAAGGTACTGCACTTCAGGCAGTTATGACCGTTTGCAAGTAAACTTAGCATACTACGTGTTGCATGCTCCCCGCCATAAATCCCATGACTTTTGAAAACCTTCCTTGCGGACGTGACGGGAATAAGAGTGACCAAATGTTCGAGCGGTACTCTTGCGTACACGAACAAATCCTTGGGATAAGCCAATAATCCTACATCATCAACCTGGTCTACATACCTGAATTCTGACTGTGAGATTTGAGGAATAGCAAACGACGGCTCAATGTATGGTTCCAAGTCTGTGAAGGCAATCTGCTGTGATTTTGCCCCTCCTACCTGATTTGATGGCCGCGCGTACGTGCGTGGCAAACGGGAAGCCAGCCGATTATCATCTGTATAGGATTGGTGTGCAGGACTCGGTGGTTGAGGAAGGCTAGCATTCTCCCAGGTCGCAGTAGCAGCACACCGGGTTAATGCAGCCAACGGCTGCCGAATGACACAGTATATAACGTTATTTAAGGTAACATACCAAGTGAGATCTGGAAAGGACTTTACCCCAAGGCCTTCATAGGCAAGACACCGTGCCATCGTGCTGAATTTATGTGAAGAGAGTAGCCTTCTTCTCGTTCTGGGCGAACAAAAAATACCATTAGTTTTGCACCTGAGGCACCGGAAATCATGGCGGTTCATAAGATATCGTTGAAATTGTAGGACAATTCTTTGACAAACTCTTCGGACATTGAGAGGAGGGAGTATATACATCAGGAACAACCAATTTACGACGACGTGCAAGGAATTAGGGTATGAGCATATATATGAACCAACTAGCTGCCTCTGACCGAGTCCCCAGAGAGCTACTGGTGCATGGAGCAGCCGCTGAATAGAGCCAAAATGCGCTGGTTTTGGTGTAGTTGGGCATAGATTACCCGTTGATGGGGCGTGATATGAGACCTCTCCAAGTGGGCATAAGGTACCCATCAAAGGGGCATGATGTAATATCCCTTCAAAGAAAGTGACTGGAGGTACCCAATGCTGGGCTGTAAGAGCGATGCTATTTGTGAGAATGGGATAGCAAGAGACTACATCAGCGGACCCATAACCTGTGGGATATGTTAGGTTGGAAACTGTTGTAACATATAAACAAACATACATGATTTTGAGGAGCAAGTAAAGGCTGTTAAGCCAACGAGAGTAGAAAGCAGAAAGAGCATTGGGAAAGGGTAGACCAGGTTGAACGTATGGTTGACAAGGACTTGATGGTTCAACGTTCAACTTTTAATCATGTGATGTCAATTACTTCGAATTTGGCCATCTGTCATTCATATAACTTGAATTCCATGGTACCTCCGCATGGCCCATTACCTTATGCATTAGCTTACCGGAGCGTATACCTAGACGCGCTTCTCGATTTTCTTAGGGAAAAATGTAGAGATATAAAATTTACTCGACGTTAAACGTGTGTACATGCTCCGGCATATTCAATCTCAACCCACAGTGCCTCGCATGATCATTGCGCACATCAATCGGCGTGGCTAATGACGATGAGAGGGTGTGGGGGCAGTGGGTGAGGCAGAAGAGAGAGGGATGGACATAGGGACGTGATATCACTTTGCAAGATCGAGAGGTAGAAAGGTGACGGGAATTGCTCCCGATTAGAAGGGAGGCGATGGGTGTGATGGAATAACATCACCAATGACGAGAGAGGGGACGGGTATGTGGATGGACTTGGGATGGGTGATGGGCGCTGGGTAGAGCGTGCGAGTAGGCGTGTGTAGATAAGGCAACAGTTATCTCGCGTTGAAAGATGAAGGCTGGGGCAACACATCAGGGAGCCACGAGAATCAGAGACCTATTATTGAGATGACCCTGGTGTGTCGTTGGTGTCGTTTCTGGCCCGGCCATTGTGGCTTGTAGATCGTTGGTTCATTTCTGTGAGCTGGGCGTCATAATCTCGATTGTTAACAGTCCGGGTAACAAGGGTTCGCCTTGTGTGAGATATTTTGATCATGCTTGTTTTTGTCGTCATTAGCAATGTGGGCATATGTATGTGGGTAGTGCGCTAGTGCGATGTCAATCATAAGTGAGAGAGGAACTTCATATGAGATAAAATGGTACTACTTGCCTTATAGGATCTTTCAATCGAACTCAAGAGTATGAGGACCCGTTTACTGTACTGTTTGTCCTGAGTTCAAAGCTTGTATGCGGTTTCCATTGCCGGATAAGTTTGAGGATCTCCTCAAGGGAGCGTACTTCGTAGGTAGGCAGGCAAGGGAATCGAAATAATTTGCTGAGTGTACCGGGGGAGGATGAAGCCATCGTGAAGCGTGAGGACGAATGGGAAACATAGCCAGGGAATGAACGGATGGGGGGCGTGCAAGTACCGTTCTAATCATAGTGATTGTTGAGCATGAAAAATGTTGAAGACAATGCGGGAATTGTTAGATGAATGAACGAAGGACTGAAGATTGTGGACACACGAGGTGGAATATTGCCAAGTCCCTAGACACAGCTTCACAATTCCCACCTGTGTATTCAATGAGGGCACGGGATGGTTGCGTCAGACCGGAAAACAAGCTAGACACTGATTGGTGATGAGAATGCGATGTGTCAGGGTGCGGTTCCCTTGCACCGCCATATTGCGGTCGAATTTGAGAATGTAACACTAGGAAAATGATGTATCTTGAAAGTGTGGAGGATGAGCGGGAAGTCGAGACCATGGCACTTACCGCGCCCTTAGACGGTGCATCATATCCACCTATTCACCCTCACCGTAATCCGTAGTACTTCATAATGACCCCCGATCCATCATACTTACTTTGAGGCATGTGCGGGGATGCGGAATATTGTGGACGTGTGTACCAGCAAAGGCGTGGGATGGTTGAACATAATGAGGATGTGATCAAAAGCAGATCTGCCGTTTGGTTGAACACGTCATGTTGATGCTGTGACCACTCTACTAAGATCATCAAGCCGGGGAGGGAGGTCAATTTCACAACATGCAAATTATCAAGTATGTAACAATATTACTATTTAATCTATTTCTTTTGGAAGCCCCAACAAAATGACAAACAAAACGTTAAGAGAGAGAGCCAAGGCACTGGGAGCAGCATTAGTACCCTTGTATGGAAAGGTATTTGCAGTGTAACCAACGCTAACCACGGAATATGGGGGGAGGTCTGCCAAACCTTTTCGGTAAAGGGGAAGGGTCCTAATCCTGTCGAAATCAGCACCTCTAAACTCAAACCCAGGGCTGCCCTTGAGTGCCCTTCCATCGTAAATCGGAACTGGAGGCATTGTGGGTGAGGTAAATAGATACAGAGTTTGTTGATGAACACTTACCAGTATCTTCAACACCGAGGCTAGCAGGATATGGGGTGTTTCGACGACTCGACGAACTCTCGGTAGCGCTGAAAAGGCCTTTTGTTTTTGGGGTACCTGGAGTGGCAGCCACACTGGAACTCGGAAAATTCGCTGAGAACAATGTAAGGGATGGTTGGGCATGAAATAAATTTATCAACTCACATGTGCGTGTGGAGAGTGTTAAGGCCCCACCGGCTAGTGGGCCATGGAACTCCTTCACACCGAAGGCCATCCCGACGCAAGATATCGACCTTTCATACTCCTGGCTGAGCGGAAAGATCGAGATATTTTTTACAGCGTAAGGAGACTGGTTGCTACCAGCCTGGATGGGGGTTGTCAAGTTACAAACGGAAACCGCTCCAACGGTGATCAAGATAGCAGTTTGTCGGGTGCTGGCAGAGATCAAACAACGACTCATTTGTTTCATTACCTGGGAAGGTGCAATGCGAGCCGGGTTCAGGAAGGCATTATAAGACACAAATGTAGTCGCACGGAAGAATCGGCTGGGTAGAGGTGAGACAATTAATATATGTATATAAATCTCAGGACATACGCTTTCTCATCCCGGTGAGAGAGCCTTTCGGCTAATGGGCTGAATAATAACATTGTCCCATCTTTGTTCACGCATGCTTCAACTGCTGAGGGGTATGGGATAATTTCGCAAAAACTAAGGATAGAGCATGAGTATTCTCAATGACGCAGGCAGTAATACCCAAACACATACGTTAACTCAGGCAAATCCTGATAGTAGGGGCGCAACAAAATGTCTTGCAATTCAGTACGCATAATGAGTTGGGGAGGTGTGGGGACCTCAGGCTCATGGCTATACACTCATTTGTTAGAGAGATACCAACATCTGCGCAGATAACCGTACCCTGAATCATCAGCATCTTCGTCAAGAAAGGGGTTGGCAGGTTTCTTCCCCATGGCTTTCCCTTTGACCTTGGCGCGCTCGTAATCGGACCTTGCCAAGCAAACGGGACAAGATGTCAGGCTCTTAAAGTAACCAAAGGATAAAAACGAACAGCTCATCACTTGAATTCATGCTTTCGGCCTGTATTTTAACGGGCTGATCTTGAAAATCGCGATCACTGGCCGTGACGTCAGAAACGAATTCAAAACCAAGATATGAACTACTTACACTCTTCCATAAGCCTGGGCCCGGGGAACCTTGGGCAGATGAGCACTTTGGGGATTATTCATTATCAGGGCAACAAGAGAGGGGGTGGAATGTACCCATCCGTGTCGCCTTCATAGCCATCATATACATCACGGTGGCCGGGGGCATATCTATATTCAGTATGAGTTCATGTGCCGTTAAAGAAGCAAGAAGATACATGCCGTTGAGCTTGCTTGGATCCCGAGGGCGCAACACTGTTATCTTCATGAGTCTTCATTGGAGGCATGGCTCTACACGTGATCACATAAGAGTATACAATTGCTTAGACAAAATTACGAACCGTTTAACTTTTGAGGTGAGATGAGCATTCGACTCGTATTCCTCCTCAGAATCAACAACCTCAGTTATTTCTTGAACTGGAGGCAGTAAAGGTGGCTTGGGTGTCCGAGATGGTGACGGCTTTGTTGGAGATACGCTTTCACTGGTTCGCCGCCATGGGGGAGTGTATTTAACTTCTACTCCATCGGGGTAGACGCGAACGAGGGAGTTTCTAATAAAAGTGGTTGAGTGGTGAGTCTGTATAAAAGGATAGTTTAAATACTTTGATTTGGTTGGTGTGTTCGCTGGTGTGTCAGCAACACCAGACATACTCATATATCTGACCTTCTCTGAAGGCGTCCTACTAAACATTGTCCAGTGAGCGACTTGATTAGTGTAACTAACATTCCAAATGTCGCTTACATGCGCTTCTGGGCGGCAGCAGGAACCGGAGATTCAGGAGGAGTTGCCAGATCAAACCTTCGACAGGGAAAGCTATTGCTCATTGTTAATTATGTAAATAATCGCAGACGTACGGAGTATCCTCCACGGAGCCAAAGGACAGCTGCTTGGAGACAGTATCCAAGTGAGGGCTGGGGTGCGTGCTTGGAAATGTGAGCAAAAAAATCAGATAGAACAAAACATCATACTCAAAGGAGACCGAAGGAAGTTTGTTGAATTCGGGACTACCAGGGGCTGCACATTTCGCCTTTTTTGGAGATCGCTCTGGTGTGGTGGGCAAATCCCTGTGGAATGTCAGTAAATAGGGCAATAGTCACATGTGCTACACGTACCCATCACCATCGCTCCCAAAGATCGAGTCAGCAGTTTTTCGTTTCAATGGAGGCCTGATTCAAGCATTAAGCGCAACAAAATATTGCGACTGAGGGGGATGACATACAGAGAGAAAACATCCTCCGGGAGGTCAGAACTTGAATAAATAAATGAATCAATTGTAGTATAACATTGGAGGAATAACTACCTGTTGCCACTGTCTGAGTGGGTTGCGTCATGTGTGGTTGGAGAAATAGCCCTGCGGCGCATCGATCTGATCAGGCAATCCATACAAAGACCAGAAAGATAGACATACACTTTTGTGGGGCCAGCGGTGGCCACTGTGCTTTTTTTCGGCGAGGTTCGCTTGGGGGGCATGGTGTAGTAGCAGAATGATCAGATAAACGGTGGAGGGATCAAAGGTGGATTGAGAGAAATGTTGAGTGGGGGGGGGTAGCTATATAAACAAGTGAGTATATGACCTAACTTGAAATAGAATGACCAACCGTACGACAGCGGGATACCTACAATCAACCAAACAAATCAGAGAAACTTTCATCAAAGAAGTGTGTGCGGATAAGAGTGAACACATAGAAGACAGTAGACAGCAATGTCATCATTCTGAACAGGGATCAGCGGGCGAGAGGCAGGGCGATAAAAAAAGACAGCTGGCTGAGCAGACTTCGATGGGTAATTGGTAATAACCATCAGTTGTCAGTGTGTGTGGTTGGTGAGGGTGTTTTGAGAGCTGAGTCGCAGGGACGCGGTAATCATCACCGCCCAGCAGGTGGCTAAGATTATTTTCTCTTGAAGGAAACAAGGAGGGACCGGACAATCGGAACATACCTCCAGTGGAACTAGAGTACTGAGCAGATCGGTGATAAGCATGGTAATGGTTTAGCATCAGTTCGCATCTATTTCTAGTCATTGTAGCTAATTTCCGTACTTACATTCGCATCGCGCGACTAATGCGCGATCACTGATCGCTTCGTACGCGTGGAGATCGCGCTTTCGATGCGATTCAGATCGCATCTTTACCATAGTGATCGCATAGTTTCTCCTTATCTTACAGATTATCGTACATTACATACATACTACCTCATGCCCGCGTAGCTCCGATTTATATAGAGTCGCACATAGCATGCATAATACAACTTCCCCTTCGCATTAGAGCTCTCGAGTCTCGCGTTCATTCCCTTAGCTTGCGAAGATCTCCACAGTTCTTGGAGATTCAGGCCTTCACTGCACTAAAGACACCCACTCGCAAACTGCGAAGCACTTGGTTTGTTGGTTTGCCCCACAGGCCGCAGTGTACTATCATCGGGTGGAGAAACGTGCAGGCAGAAACGAAACAACTACGAAACAGAAGCAGGGATGATCCAAATGACCGTAGCCTACCCCTAGTGGAACCATACACCCCAAAGCAGGGTAATGGTCGAATCCACTCCAAAACCAATAGGGCAAACTGTCAAAATATCATTAAGATGGTAGTGCATGTGAAACAGCGAGGAAAACGTAACAATCTATCCTTAGGAAATTACCGGAGGCTGACTTGATGCCCCGCCGACAGTAGGGTGAAATCCCATAGGGAATGGGTTGGTAGAAATCGGCGGAGGTTGTCTGGATGCCCCGCCGACAGTGAAGCGAATCCCCCGAAGGCAAATTGCCAGAATTTGGCTGGATACCTCACTGACAGGAGTGACAGTAGGGTGAAATCCCAGAGGGAACGGGTTGGCAGAAATCGGCGGAGGTTGTCTAGATACCCCGTCGACAGTAGAGCGAACCCCCCGAAGGCAAAAATCGCCAGAATTTGGCTGGATACCTCACTGACAGGAGTGATTCATTGAAGGAATTCACCCGAGCCAGCAAAGCACGGCCCCAAATCGGAGAACAAAATGAGCACACGTCTTAAGGCAGAGACAAGTGCTGGCATGATACCGTGGACACCAAGAAGGTGTCAAAGAATGGGCTGAACGAGAAGTTGAAAAACATGTCATTAAGCAGAATGTCGAATGGAACAAAAGGCGCACTCTTCAATCCTTGCAGCCAAACACCCCCCCCTCCCCTTAGACAATACCAGCAGATGGACGAACACTACAACATCGAGAAGGCGGCGCAAACGCTTGAGGCTCTCGCCCAAATGAGGGCCGAGAGCGCCTACTCTGGGATACAGCTGTCAGAGCTGTGCAAGGTAAGTGGGAATCACATGTTTCTATCCCGCGCACTGATGAAAAATACCAGAGCGACAATTGGAGCACTGGATATAGCGCGGTGCGCATTGGAAACCCACCAGTGTGGCGCCTCATCAAAACAACCGACGAATCCAGTGCTCCTGGAACTGAAGTCGGAACTACGGGAGAGATGGAGGAGTTGGTTGTTAGCGTGCAGGGCATCATCGTGGGACGGGATGAGTTACCCCCATTTGCAAGTAAAATTAGGTGAAGTCCATGCTATCTAAGTGTCGCACCCCTAATAACTAGTAAACAGCCCAAACAGCAAGCATCTGCGTTACATACGCCAGGGCGTATCCATTTCAGGCCTGGGTACCACCTCATTCATGAATGCGATAGATAGCTTGAAGAAAATCTACGCACTGTTCAGCCGCAGTGTTGGGAGTACTAACCTCCAGAGCGGGACCCCGACGACAACATTGGGGGATTACCCAACGATTGAAGCATTCAACCGATACTTCACGGCGAAAAAAGCAGGCGCTCGCGAGCGAGAGTATGCACTTAGTGTGGACGTCGATCCGTTCGGGACATTAGCAGGCGCACTTGGGACGGGCTACTATCACGGAGAGGATAACATTGTCAACTACTATGAACGAACGAACGATAGCCATGGGGACCATAGGTAAGAGACACAACAGACGTACCAGGGATAGTAGCTTACCCACCAGCCATGACCTGCAGGTACCTACCGGCGGCACCAGTAAAGATGCAAGTTGGTGACATCATCGAAATACAGATGTCCCTGATTGTAGTCCCACTCCGCGGAGGGTTATTTAAGATGTCTAGTGTGTTGAGAAGTGTGACGTTAATGGATGGCCAGTATACACAAGTACGTTGGAGAAGCAAACTTGTGATTTCCGGTGCTGATACAGCCCTCAGAATGCAACAGTAGCCAGGCTTGATAATCAAGTCGCAAAAGAGGGGCCCACGAGGTTGAAGCGCAAAGTTGGGTACGGAGAGGAGGAGATTGGCAAAGCTCGGGCCAAAATGGCGAGAATGGAAATTGATTCAAGGTCCACTGAGCAATAGGTATATAGATGTTGAAAACGTTTTGTTATTGGTTGGGTACTAGTCATATCCAACGAAAAGTGATTCTGACCGAAAAAAATATATGTTCTCATTGCTTTCCATAATGCGATGCAGTGAATTTTGGAGATTAATAGATTCCTGTGGTTCATATTTGGGGTCCTCGAGCTCCATCTCCGTCCATCCCTATACTACCATCTACACCCATTTTCGTCAAGTTGCATGGTTACACCAGTTTTCTTCACACCCACCCTAGTTTCGTCTTTTAGCACTCTTTATTAATTGTCCTCAAATTTCCTCTAATTCAACACATGCCTATACTCACAATCGTATCAGCACAAGCTCCTCGAGACCCTGCACCCTTCGCCCTCTTGTGGCTATGGTGTGCAACGGCACCAGTGCTCCTCCGCGCGTTTTCTGCTTCACCTCCCTCTCACGTCTCCAGATCGACGCCATAATACTTCCCTGACAAGGACGACAGGACGCGCTTTAACTGCGACCCCGGAACTTCCCGCGAAGGTGGAGGCACCTCGAAGTTGCGTAGGGGTTTCATGGGGAATATCAGGGCGACACTTCCACTACATCCTTCCCACCCGTGCGCGCAAGTGCTGATAGGGAATAAAGTCGGTGGTGACACACCCATAGGTCCCATACCGAATCAGAACATGAGTGCGGGGTAGGAGCGGAGGCGGACAGCTTACCAATAAGCAAATGTAGGGTCGCCTAGGATTTTCCACGCGTACATCCTTACATCCTGAACCTTACCCTGTCTATGCAGTGTGTACTAACAATCCCCGTACCACAGATATGCCATAGCACATATGTATGCCACGTGCACGATGTATCGTTCAAATCGTTCTTTGGGCTCCCTCTTCAATACATATCCTATTGAATTTGTAGAACAGTTAGGATAAATTTGAGAATATTTGAATGTTGTAAATCCTTACGGCTACTCCAATGAACTGCCGACAGCGCGGAGGCACGGCGAAAAGAAATCGAGTAGACCGCGAAATACATTTGATGGTGGGAGTACCCAAGGGTAGGTATGCACTGGCGGGGTTCCTTATGCACCCTCGCACATGCATATGCCCAACATTCTGTGAATCGGGGCAGTCGTCGATCAGCCTGTGCATTTGAATGGCTCACCCTTTGAGGCCCTCTGGTCCTGCTCCTTATTCGAGACGACACTCTCGACCAGTGTGGGGAATGAAATGAGATAAAGGAGATTCAATAGACATCGGTAGCAGAGAGTCGATGTTTAGAGCTCAAGTTCGGATTAATCAGCAAGATGTGTTGGCATGTTTGTACCGGTTATAGCCAAACCCGGGTGCCGACTCAAAAACGGCATCAGGGAATCTGGATCTGTAAGATAATGCATAATTCCCAAATATATTGACACATTTTAACATATGTTGCCAATTTGTCAAAATCTTGACAAACTGTACCAAATTAAACATCCCCCCAAGATCTTCCATAATTTTGCACAATTTCTCAAAACCTTGCAAAACCTTGCACAATCATTGCATCTACTTCCAGGTATTTTTCATATTCTTGCAGCATTTGAGCATGATTGGGTACATTATTTCACAATATTTCACACAATATTGCAACATATTGGATGTTTTTTCATCAATTCACAGGTTATATTGTCAACATGGTAATATTGGTTGGATGAAAAATACATAATTTAATAGTAGTCTAATTGAGTCCGAAATACTGGTCATCAAGCGAGAGGCGCGTCATCGCTGATACCTCCCGCGTGCGGCACTAAATATAAGCGGGCTCGAATGCTTGGGCGCGTGCGGGAGGCCCGTCGTTACCAACGCATCACGTCGTTGGGCGTAAGCGGACAGCGAATGCCCCATTGGAGAGTTTGGGCGCGCGAGGGGCCTACCGTTGTTCACATATCGCGCGCGGCAGCGTTGGGGGTGTGAGCAGCGCAAACACCCCACTGGGGAGTTCGATTGCGCGCGGGGGCTTATCATCGTCAACACGTCGCGTGTGGTGTTAGGTGTCCGCGCGAGGCTCCACTTGTAGAGCCCGGGCATTTTCACGCGGGCGGGGGTCCATCATTCATAGCATCTGAAGATTCAGCCGTGAATACCATTGAAGGGGATAAGCTCACCCTCATAAAAAGCGAAGACTTCGCTGTGGGCGGCTAGACGTCGCGTCCTGGGTGTTGCACGCGGGTGCGAACATGTGTCAGAGCGCTTTACAGGGTGACAGGCGATGGGTACTTACGACGACAACCAAGGGGACCCACTGCAGGAGTCCATTCCACTGCCCTTGATGCGATAGCGACGTCAAGAGTCCCCGATGAGGCGCAGTGGAACCGGCTTGAGTGTCGGTCGTCGGGCACGACAGTGCGTGCTGTCCGTGTCAAGTGCCGGTCGTCGAGCGGGGAGCGTTAGGTTCAAGCCGTTGGGCCCCGGGCTGGTGTTGATTCGTTGAAACGATCGCCGGGCAGAGAGATGGCAGGAATGTTGGACTTGGTAAAATTTTCGCGTTGACACGTCGGAGTTTTAACTCCGTTTGCTCCACACCCGAGTCGCTCCGCACGGTCGGCTTCCAGCGCCAGGCCCAACGCGTGCTGACGCCTCCGCTCACTAATCACCAGCGCCGGGCTCAACAACACGCTGGTGCCCTCGATCATGCCCGTCCCAGCTGCGGTGCCGCCTATGCTTGACACATCACCCGCTCGCGCACACGCATCATGCGCCGGGCTGCGCGCTCGTTCCCCTCTCGCAAACAGGACTCGGGGACTCGGAAGCAGTCACCCCGCTCTCTTTGGACAGTGGGCTGTGGGAGCGCATAGGGAACACATAAGGTATGTGCCAAATCCCCCTAATAATTCACCCACTCGCACAATCACCAGGGCGCTCGTTTGCGAACGACCGGAGCCACCTCCTCCGTAGAAAATGAACGGGTTGAGCTCGCGCGCCCACCCGTCTCCACAACAACCAGGCCGTCCCTTCGCGAACGGCCAAACGAACCACGCGACACTCCGATCGCGCATCCTTGCCTCCATGCAAGCGGAAGCAAATGGCCGCGACGCCTCTCCCCTTGGAGCGAAAACGGCGTGTCAAGCCGGGGACAAGCTCCTGCCTCGCGCCGTGGTTCGCCGCCCAACCTCCTAGACAGTTTGAATGCTACCACCCGGTCTGTTCCAGCTACACCGTTAGGAATCTCGACGGCCACGGCCCATCTCTTGAAAACGCCAGGGACTCCTCACACACCTGATACTCAGGGTGTGAACCCTCCTCCCGTGGTCTGGATGCCTCTTCGTGAACGAAAAACCATACTGTACGTGCTCATTTACAGATTCGTGCACGCGCGCCCCTCTCTCGTTTACGAGAGTTTAGGGGCAGGGCGGCTTGCGTCCGCCTCACACCCCCTTCGCCACCCTCGCAGCGTCGTTTCCGCGTCATTTGACGTGCGCGACAATGATGCGAGGCAAACGAGGGGTGTGAGCCGCGGTTTTCGCGGCCGCCGCGGGTTTAGACGAAGTTGTATATATTTTCGTGTAGGTGAAACTAATTACACCAATGTTGCAATATTGTGCAATCTTGAAAGGTACCCTGCGATTATTACACTAATATTGCAATATCATGCAATCTTGAATGGTACCCTGTAATTACTACACTAATATTGTAATATCATGCAACACCCGAAGGGTACCTGCTAATATGGCACAATCTTGCAAAATTATGCAACACCTGTAGGGTACCTATTAATATCACACAAAATATGCGGAATCATGCAAGATCTTGCATAATAATGTACAATTTAAAGGTCACCTTGAAATTTTTTGAAATATTGACAATTTGGCAATATTTTGCATAATCTTACATATGCAGATTCCCTGATGGGGTCCTTACAACCAAAATTTTTGGCTGAGGGGACAAATTAAAAGAACGAGTCCTACGTAAACTACGGACTCGTAATCGCTAAACCATGGAAACTCTGATTATACAATATTTTGTAGACACGAGAGCCACTGGATGCCAATATTTTATCTCATCTTTGGAGGCCAACATTCAAGTTATTCGGGGTTGTGATCACATTCTCAAGTCGCCTTGAGTTTGGTTAGTACTTGAGCGCTCAAAGGTGTTCAAGCACAGATCTACCTGAAATATAATAATGATAGATCAATATTGCATCAATAGTTGGTTCAACGTCATTGCCTTTTGATCAGGCCACACAAAATCTCCAAGTCCATTTTGTGTTTTGATTTTTTACATCTGGAGTCCTTGCGACTGAGGACAAGTACATCAGTAACTCAGCCTACAGTTGTCAATGCTGAGCCGCGCATTTCTGGCGTGCCTCGAATAGAGACCTTACCAATTAGATTCATTCGACGTCAAATAGTAGTTACTGAATATGTTGTACTCTAGACATCTAATCCACTACAATACTCTCCTGACCTTGGAAGTTGGTAGCATACGTAAGACCGTGCTCAGAGTAGAGGAATTCAGCTCAAACTAGCCTGGGCGAATTAGCTGAGGGCGCAAGTTCGACTCAACTCCGAGCCAGCCCGTGACAGTTGCTGCGGATGCCCAACGACAAGTTACTTGATCACTTGATCGTATGATCATTGGAAATGGATGGAATGGTGCATCAGAATGGTTCTATCACTGTCAATTTTTCTCGCACCCATGCTGGTTACATTCTTTATCGATTTCCGGTTTTCGCCTCGCTCGATGCGTGTTTACACCCGCAATCGTACCAGCACTAGGTCCCGAGAACCGTGGCACTCCTCCGCCTCCGCCTCGCTCCTCTTACGTCTCCGGATCCGCGCTGTAATGCTCCCCCGAAGAGGAAAACAGGATGTGCCTTGGCTGCAACCGCGCGCGAACTTAGTAGGGGCTTCGTGGGGAATATCGGTGAGACACCCTCGATACCTCCCACCCGTGCGTGCATGCGCTGATAGAGGGGTAAAATCGGCGCTGATGCGCCTAAACCTGAATCCGAGCATGGGTGCGGGGCAAGAGCAGAGGTAAATGGCTCACTAATGTGCAAGCGTAGGGCCGCTTTGAATCCCGCACACATGCACCATACACCTTCTATGCGCCCTCCTCGTAGCCACGGATGTGTACTGATGATCTCTATACTACAGACGCCACCGTCGTCGCGTTGTGACATCATAGCGTTGCGCATGATGTGTCATTCGAATTGTCCCTCGGACTGCGGGTTTTTCTATTCAATGCATATTCTGTTGAATTTGTAGAATAGTTGGGATGAAATTTTCGAATGTTGCACATCCTCACAGCAACCCCAAAGAACCTCCAACAGCACAAAGATGGTTCACGGAGGTCCAGCGGACCGTGAAACGTTGATGGTGGAACAGCCTGGGAGCGACGCACACCAGGGTTTCTTATTTGTCCTCACACATACATATATCCAACATTCTACGAATTGAGGTAGTCATCAATCTTCCTGGGACGCATTTGAATGGCTCACCCTCCTGAGGTTCTCTGGTCCTGCTCCTCCAATCCCCTATTCGAGTTTGCATGACCGGCTGTTTCGGATATCAGATATTGGTAGCAGTGCGAACTGAAACAACGATCACTGAGTAGGTTACGATCAAGTGGTGGTAGGGCTAGACTCCAGACTTGAGTTAGTGGATGTAATACCCGTTACAAACCTTGCCGGATTATATTATTTTGGTGTCTCCAACCTGTTAGACGGACGAGAGCGCCACCATGTTCAAAGGCTGCGTCAAATCGGGGTCGGGATCAGGAGGGATCAAGCTTTCTGGTGCACATCATTTGAAAGGGTATAGTTGAAAAAACAGGGCGCAGTTGACGACTTTCCTGACTGAAGATACGGACTGGATGGTGCTGCGAGAGCATGCAAAACACGGAGAACAGAAGTAAAATAAGCGTAAAGGATGGAATTTCACCACACGATTTCTCGTTGGGATTCAGGCCTTGAGGGGCGTGCGCGCGGGAGTCCTTGCCCGCGGTCACGCGCATGATTTGGCGTAGCAAATGATAGACTAATTGAACTTTGAAGGTAGACTCTTGGAAGTCGGAGCCACTGGTGGCCTGACTCTGATTGAACACTAGAAACACTCACAACTTGGGGGGTGGGCCACTGCTCTGCATGGCGGGAACGAGTCCTAATCTCCTGTTTTGCATACGAATAGACAATAAAAATATATTTATATTGAATTCAGGCTATTACATTAACTTATCTACTGGTATAGTCAGGGGACGATAATTATTGATTTTATGCATATATTACCTCTAGCACCGCTTCCTCGCGCATGTTGGCGCGCTCATCGAGAAACCCCCGATTCTGAGGCATGAAAACGGGGTGGAGGCGGGTGACATCGAGCTCAGCTCGCCGCAGGAACCAACAGCGCTGCATTTACGGCTCGTTTCGAACCATCTCACCGAGTAGGTCAGATATGGTTCGTTGGTGGTGTTGTTGTCTCGCAATCCTGGGCATGACGCCACTGTCACCCAGAAGCTGGTGGGCTAGGAACGATTGGATATGCCTCCTGAGGTGGTGGTCGACCGGATGGGGGGGAGAGCGGCTGGATTTGTGTTGTGCTGTAGGTAGGAGTTAGCAGTATTGAGGTAAGACACGAGGTGCGCACCTACGGCGGACCATGCAGTCCCCGGCATTTCGATGGGTGGGTTGTCGATTGTATGAAGTACATCGCATACCATCAGTTATGGGCCGCGGAGGCGGGACAAGACGCTGGTGTCTCATCCCTGAGCACTGCGGTAGGGTTGTTGGGGTTCTGTGGTGTGGCGCGGGCGCTGCGAATTGCGCGTCACGCACTCCCGGGTGCTGCTGTTGAGTTCATGTGGTGAGATACGGGCGTTGCAGAGTTGTGGTCCCGCGCATGCGAACAACGTACCCTGCAGGCCTCCAGAGTGGGCGGTACGCAAGCCAGGGCGGGTTGGCCGTCGGAATGGCGATTGGAATCGGCCGGGTACTTGGAGCGCTCATTGATGTGGATACTGCGCTATGGGCGGTGGTCAGTTTTGTCAGGTCAAGGCGCAATGCACTCACCTAGTCCCTGTGATGGACTTCGTCGTCCACTGCTGCTGCTGGTGTGGGCGTATAGTGCGAGAGTGAGAGTGCGAGCGAGGGGGGTGCCAGCGGAAAGGAGCACAAGTGAGGTGGCGTGGCGGTTAAAGGGGGCATTGAGGGAGATTGGGAAGCAGGGAGATATCTGAGAGAGCAGCCTGAGAGCGACTCTGAGTGAGACCGAGTAGGAGAGGAATGTGTTTGTCCTGTTGGTGCTGTTGAGAACCCTCCTCGGTGGACGTGCAACAGCACCACATGGTGGAGGTTGATGGTATCGATCCATCGGCGGCGTCGGGTGCGTAGTGTCACAAAATGGGACTTGGAGCTAGGTAGAAAGTCGAATGTTGACTGGGTGTGGTGTTGTGGTGTGTTGACACTACCGGTTATAGCCATACCCGAGTCCCTGCTCTTTAGATGTTTCACACAAGTCAAATTTTGGCTGAGGGGAGAAATCAAAAGGACGATTCCTACGTAAACTCCGGACTCGTAACCCTTACCCTCGGCGTAAAAACCACCGAAACTCCTCCGGCCAGCGTGGAGGATACCCCGCGCTCACACCAAGCGGCTCGCCCATGCTCCATCACGGTCATTGCCCGATTCGCGCGGTATGTCGACCGCTGGGCCATGTAACACCGACGAACCAGAATTTCCACTTGGTGGTGGCCCTGCGTTACGTGACTCCAAACATAGAGCCCACCCCCGCGACTAAACCCGGTGACCGTACCGCTGTCGAACCCCGTCCAGTCCCAGGCTGACACAGCAGGCAGGCCAAGGAACGAAGTGAAGATCCTACAGTTGGAAATGGTGGAAATTCGGGAACAGCGGATATATGGTGTCAATGAGGCTCCTCCGCAATATAACTAGGGCCACCATCACTGCTTTCCGTCATGAACCATACTTAGTTTGGTTTGTAGTCAACGTCCTAATCTTCACTCGCTAGCATACAGGCGCACCAGAATTCTGGGTTATAACCAGCTTTGCATGGGTTGCAATGCTGATATTTTTACCACCAACATAGAACCGCCCAGCCCAGGCGACCTTGACCACTGACCGAACTACATCTTGGGGCAACCGTCCATGGTCTTTACGCCTGTGGGGTCCTCGGTATTTGAACGTTCTTGTGGCTGGAGCCTTGCCTGATGTCCCTCCGTTTTTTTTATTTTTAGTTTTTGATATATTGAAAATGAACTCGTCACTTGAAAGCGGGGGACTGGTTAGCTTTGACTCATTTTATGTGAAACACGAAAATGCCTGGGTCATATATTGGAGTGCGAAAAGGCGGTGGTGTTGGGCCGGCGGTGACTTCTTTTTTTTTTTTTTTTTTTTTTTTTGATCAGGTGATATTTGTATACCGCTCCCGAGAAGGAGTGAGCGGTCGCTATGTAAATACATGCGGATGAGCGAGACACACTGGGCATATACAATGTAACCTAACGGAGCCTTAAAGACATTGACATGCGGTATATGTGCGCCGTACCCTGCTAGGCGAGGCACTCGAGGGGCCAATTGAGTTTGGCGAGGGAAGCGAAAGGTCTGGGAGACAGGCGAAATTAATCAAGCCGTCTCCACCAGACATCCTCTGGTTGGACGAAGACTGCCCGCAAGTCGCGCAGCAAATCTCCGCCATGTATGTGGCCATCACCGGTGTCGGGATGGGGATGCCGTCGTGGGTACACAAAGTCATCGGTCGGACGGAGGGGGATATCAGAAGGCGCGTGATCGAATGAAAAGGCCTTCGGATTTCGGGTGAGAAACTTGTTGAGCCATTCAAAACCGTCGGGAGAGTTTTGAAGGTCTGGGAGAGACTTGATCCTGGACGTGTCACGCCAGTAAAGGGGACAATCGAACAAGATGTGCTGGCGGGAGTGTAGAACCCCGCAACGCCTGCACGACCTGGGTTCATTTGGGAAGAAACGAGCCTGATATTCGCCAGTGGGGGCATGATTAGAGATGGCGCGAGTCATCCTCGCACACTTCTCATTGTTCATGCCAGAGCTACAAAGGAGCGGTCCTCCCCCCCCTGATTGACGGGGAAAGGTCTTGTTACCACGCATGAGAAACTGGCCGCCTAGTGCTCCTGGGGAGCGGGCAAAGGTGCGCCAATTGGAAAGAAGACTCGACGAGGCCAAACTCCGGGCGTACGCCAGAGAAATGTCCTTGCGGCTGTAATTCGTGTGGGGAATGCAGGCGGACTTGGCTAGCGCGTCCACTGACTCGTTCTCGGGAATGTCAGAATGTCCGGGGCACCAATGAAGATGGAGATGCCTATCGGGCGAATTATCTAGCCAACCGCGCAAGAGTCTACAGGTTTTCACCGAGAGCTTCTTGTTACAACGGTTCCCACCCCTATCTTTTTCTCTATTGTTCACCGACTCCTTTGTTTGACTATACTTACATTGTTCTCTGATTCTTCATTGTTCTATCGCATGTCCAACACATGCCTCTATTCTTAGATACCTGACTCATCTATGATGTCATAGCTGACTGAGCTTCAACAGCTCTTTTACCTTACATTGTCTTTACTTCCCATTGTACTATGTTCTCGCGCCCCAAGGTCCCTAGTATATAAACCCTAGATACATTGTCATTGTTCTCTATCTTGACCTAGGCAATACTACACCCTTTACCTCTGAACCTTGATCACTGAACCATCGATACCCAAGTCAAAGCCTGACTTGGAGTGACTATAGTCTTGTTGGTATTGACCCAAGACTCTGACTTGACGTCTTCGATGATACTCGACGCTTGAACCTTGGTAAAGGCTATCCGCCTTAACACTTCTGTTGCGGATGGATTTTAGTGTCTAGGATTGCCTTGAGGGCAAAGTCGGAATCTGAGTAGAAATGAACCACGGTGCAGTTGGCCCGAATGGCCCATTCGATCGCCGACGAGAGGGCAATCATCTCCACATCGTTGGAGGTGAGCTTGCCGGAGCTATGTTTATGTGAGTGGAGTCGACCTCCGAGGTAGTAGGCCTCGAATGCGGAGCCACTCTGCAATCTGTCGTTATCGATGACTGATCCGTCTGTGAACAGAGTAACAGCGGTCGGATCGAGCTTGTTGCGATCTAGTGACGTCTTGAAGTCCATCAACCAGGCCGGGAACTGATCCGAGCTCTTGGGAGGATGTGAGACGTGGAAGTGGACCTGCCCTGGGAACACATCAAGGATGCGCTCACCCGGGCGGCCAATGTCTGGGAATGCGACAAACCGTTCCGTGACTGGGGCGGCAGTTTCGTGGATGAAGCGGACGGGAGAGGGGTACTCATCCTCATTCCGCATGGAGTGTGTAGATACGATGGCTCGGCGATTCGCGTGCCAAGCCGACGGGAGCAGGGAGTATGTCGGGTGCGATCTGTGGAGGACTCGGGCCCGAAAAGTGGACATGACGAAGAGGCGCTGAAGGGAGAGGTGCAGGGGGACTAGGCCTGCGCAGGCTTCAGCGCCGTGGGAGGGATTAGTGCGGAAAGCACCGACAATCCAACGACTGGCGGCGTTCTGGACAATCTGGAGCCTCTTAACGAGGCCCTTAACTTGATAGCACTTGGGCCTAAACCACAAGCGGAATCTGTAAGTCATAATAGGGAAAACGCAGGCTCTGTAGAGCAGGCGCTTGTTAGCCGGTGAAAGACCCCGCACGGAGTTGCCAAGCATAAGCATGGCCCTGACCGTGGAGATGGAACGAGTGGAATAGAACTGGACGTGGTCTCGGAAGGTGAGACGCTGGTCCAGGAAGAAACCTAGGTACCGCCACACCCTCTTGGGGGCTAACGGAGAGTCGCCGGTGTATGGGAGTTCACCCAAGTCTAAGGCATGTCACGAGTGCGAGTTACTTGTGAGTCACAACAAGTTGATCCGTGGGAAAACCCGCGAGTATGGTGACTCGCGGATCCGGATCACTTGCGGCCACGGGTTGCCGCGAGTCTGAGTTTCAAATTCTGGACAGCAGGTACTCGCGGCAAGTACTTGCTATGACCCGCCGACCTTTGCCGGCTGATTATCTACGCTTACTATCGCAATTCCCCACTCCTTCCTCGTTTTCACATGCACACCATCGATCACCGCATCTCGCACACACATCGGCCGCACCGTCTCGCGCACATATTGGCCGCCCCATCTTGCACGCACACATAATTGGCCACCATCCACGCGACGATTCACCATCCTCTCTCGCATGTGACGACTTGCTCCGCTCCACCACCGTCCACATCACCCTCTTGCAAACAAGATGCCATCGCGCTCGCTCCATAAAAATACAGAGGGGATGTCGGTGGGCATGTGTGCTGGCTAGGTGAGTTAATCAAAAATTTTATCAATTAACAATATATTGACGATATGCCGCATACGATAGTGACCACACCGTACACGGCATCGGACACACGGACAAGCACAGCACTAATCCACCCAACCACTCGCTCGGTCTTCAACATCGCCGACGGGCAATTTGACTGGGCCCAGTTGTTTTTCTCGTGGGTTTCAGGTGAGTCTGGTGTTTTATCATACCATCGATAGTGTACTAACCATCGCCGTTCCCCTGGGTAGCGCATTGGACATGCAAGCCACAGCTGTCGCGGATGATAGACGACAGACGGCTGAACCACGACAACGCTTCCGTCCCTCTCGCAAACGACAGCCCCCTTGTAATCCACGTCGCCGCCATCGTGGCCCTTACCGTTCGCGCCATCACCCCTCTCCACAAGCCTCACCGCCGTCACGTCATCATCACACAGCCCACCGTTGCCACGTCATCATCGTTGGCACCACCCTGTGATTACGCGTATGCATACACACCTCACTCGTCGCTCTTGCAAACAAGAGACGAGCACGTCTCGACCTTGCCGCCAGCATCAAGCCTTGTTCAGCAATCTACGCCTCCCTCTCTCGCAGTAGGCCGCTGCCACTCGTGAGTGTTACCCCCTCTCGACCACTACCGCACTGCACACACCCACAGAACTCCATTCCTATCTCTTGCAACCAAGAAGTCGTCTCGCTACTCCACCCGGCATCGTCGCCTGCTCACTCGCCACTAACGCTACCATGCGCCACCCAACTAGCACGTCAACGCCGCCATCACCCCGTTCCCTCGTCGATCTTCCAACAAGGCCATCACCAACACCTCCACCCTCAAAGATGCTACCCCTCCCACGTCACGCCCGAACGTTGCCATTGACCATCGCGTGTCCTCACCACCACCTCCACCGTTACGCGTCCTCACTGCCACGACACGTCCCCATCACCACCTCGCGTCTCGAAACACAGCTGGGTACCGCCCCGCGATCGCTACACATCGGCCACCCCACTCTTTGCCCGTCCCTCCTTGCAATCAAGAGCTCACAATCAAGAGAGCCATTTGATGGAACGGTGACCATAGTGGGGCCACGGAATCTCGCAAACGGGAGCCCGAGGGGCTTATAAGGTATGTACTATATTTATTTCTCGTTGGCGGAGGCGGAGCCCCCAGGCCCAGTTGCTTACCCCCTCCACCCTCGCGACCGCGTTCGCCACGTCAATTGACGTGTGCAATGATGTCGCGAGGCTAAATGGGGGGACGCGAACTGTGGTTTCCACTTGGGCTGTACCTGTGAACAGACACATCAGGATCAATGGACGCACGGATCGACGGACCGGCGCACAGCCTCGAACCCGTGAGTACTCGTACACTCGCGAGTATTATACTCGCGGATCCAGGTTTCCCACGGATCCGTACTCGTGCGGATCCAGGTATGGCTTTGGTGCTCACAGGTACTTGCAGCCGCGGATCCAGGTTACTCACGGGTGCACTCGTGACATGCCTTACCCAAGTCCACAGACGGGCCGAGGCCGTCCTTAGTGAAATGGATGAGTTCAGTCTTGTCATGCTCAATGGCGAGGCCGAGCGCGCGGAAACCGTCGCTCATGTGCCTGTAAAACGTGGAGAGGAGATCAGTGTTGTACGAGAGGGACTCCGAGGAAACCACGAAAACCCCGTCATTGACGTACACCGAGCAATCAACTAAATTAGCACGATTCGCTGGCAACAAAATATGCAGCAGCAAAGCGACGTAGAGGGATGCGAGTATGGGGGACAAGGCGGAGCCCTGCCCAACGCCCACACTCATGGGTTGGGGTCCAGAAATAGCCGGGCCCCATTTGAAGCAAGTGGTGCGCCCGACGAGGTAAGACTCGAAGAAGGCAAGGAGGGACTGGGCGAAGCCCATCTGGCGGAGAATCCGGATCAGGGCCCGATGATTAACCGATGGGAAAAACTGGGAGATGTCGAAGGCAATGCAGGAGGTGTCCTCTCCCTGCGCCCAGGCCTGTCGAATCATGTGTACCAAATGTATGCCGGCATCCTCGGTGGATTTCTGAGGCGTGCCGCCGAACTGGCAAGGATGGAAGAGCCCAAAGCGGACTCCGTCGTGCTGCATTCGATTGGCGATGAGCTTCTCGAGTAGCTTACCCAGTGTGTTGAGGAGCGCTATCGGACGATAGGCTTTTAACAGCGAGTAGTCGGGTTTATTCGGTTTGGCAAGGATTGCAGAAAGCGATACCTTGAAGTAGTCCGGGAATACGCCGTACTGAACGCACGCGTCGTACAGGCGTATGAGAGACATAACCGCCGGGGAGCCGGGCTCACCCAGAGCGAGTTTCAGGAGGCGCCAGGATATGTGGTCCGGGCCTGGAGCGCTGGAATTGGAAGTGGCCGATATGGCCTCCTGCATCTCCAGCGACGAGAAAGGGGGAAAAGAGCGCTCCTCCCAGGTAGGGGCAGCGTCCAAATGGTCTAGGTTGATAGGGCGGTCAGCCGCGGATGCGAACGCACGCTGAAGCCCGGGCCACAATTCCGTGAGGGAGGTAACAGGGTTACCATCGACCTTCACCGCTTTGTAATCAGGTGAGGCACGGGGTCTAGTCCATGCCATGAGGTCCCATACGCGACGTTTAGCAACGGTCTCCTGTATGCGGCCCTCGAAGAAAATCTTGCGGGCGCTTTTAAGGGCAGCCCGGTATTCACGGTTGGCCTCTCTGGAATACCCGCTTTCGCGGAACTCACGAAGAGCCTCTGAACAACGAGGGGTCCACCAACTTTGACGGGGAGCTCCCGGTTTCGGTGTGGTCGAGCACCACTCAAAGGAAAGCTCAAGGCTGCGACGGAGAGACTCCGCAGCGGCCGAGCACTCTTCGGCAGAATCGATAGTGACGGGAATGTCTAATATCGCCGTCTGAATGTCGGAGATGAACTGGGCCTCCATCTCGGAATCACGAGGGATACGAGGGGGGGGCGGGGGGGGGGCAAAATCGAGGTCGATACTCAACGTGAGAACGGAGTGGTCCGACGGATGCCTGAGGTCCGGGCGGTTTTCGAAGGCAAAAGTGTTCGCCTGGAAAACATCGCTGGAGATATACACGAGGTCGATGACTGAGGAGCGAAACCCTGCAATCCGACTGTGGAAAGTGAAGCCATGGTCCGTATTGACGAGAGACAGCCCCCTCGCGGTGAGCGTCTCATCGGCTAGAACAGCAACAGCGTCCTCCCTACCAGGCTCAACTGTGGGATCCCACAGGGATGAGTGTAGGTTGAAGTCTCCTTGGACTACCAGCAAAGGAGGCAGTCGATGGGCGATGTCCCGGATGTGCGTCACCGCAGCTCCTCGGTCATCGTTGTAAATATTCATGAAATAAACTGGGTCGGTCTGCCCATGGCGGTACAGAGAGACCAGTAGGATGTCGGGGTGGTCCACGATGTGCGTGCACAATCGAGGATTGGACGAGGCAATGGCGCGTGAAACGTAAATGACGACCCTGGACGGGCCGCCACGCTCCACGAGGATCCAAGACGGATGGATGGGGAATCCACGGATAGGGTCCCCATCCCTGCGGGTAGACGATGGAATATTTCGTAGCAGGGATAGTGTTGCCGCAGCTCGGCTAAGCCGAAGCTGGCTCTGATTAGCTGGGAGAAGCCGCCTCTTCGGCTCGGCTAATGGGAGCCGAGCCATTGGAGCGGCTCGGCTATGGTTAATTAGCCAGCTCAGGGCCGGCTCAGCTGGCAGCTGGGGGCACAGCTCGCCACAGGTGTAGTTAGCGGGCAGTATCACTCCACAGCCCACTCACATTTCCCCAATTATACCTTCGCACCATGCGCGCACGTCAATTGGCATGGTGAGCATGTGTGCGAAGGATTATATGTGGCAGTGAACCGGTGACACGTGGGCATAGTATTCGAGGGGTACTTACATTTGTATATTCAATGTTGTGTGCAAGAATTCAAAGAGAGTCCAAACTATACATTAACATAACTTTCGGGCAGACAAGTTCAGAATGAGACAAGTATTTTCCCCACACTACACGCTGCGGGCAGTGGGGACGAGGGGCGTTGGAGGGACGTGCTGTGGGCGACTTGGGCGACTTTTTCGACTTTTCCTGATGGCGCAGGCGGGCCGGTGCGTTCTGGGGTCGTTCTATATCACTAAGACGCTCTCCTGGTTGCGTTTGCGGCGTTTGGAACGGATTACTCGAGTCTGGCGCGTTGGATTGCGTTCTGGGCGATTTTGGCACTTTTAGCGCTGTTTCCTGACCTACAGGGCCGGGTTGCAAGTTCAAAATCCGATTTCCTACGTCTGGGCGGTCCTTTGGCTGCGTTTGCGATATCTCCGGTGATATGGGCGATGCTGAGACATGGGGCGACATTTTGGACGGTTTTAGCGGTCCTGGCGCGTTTTTCGGGGTGCGCTGGTCAAACGGATGGTATGGGGATGCCGGGGGAGTACTCTGGTGATCGTCTGAGAACGCAGGTGCGGCCTGGTGCGAAGGTGGAACGCAGATGCGCTGAGAATGGTCCTGGACGCATTTGGACGCTTTAGGTGCGTTTTCCGGGGCACCCGGGCTAAACGGAGACCCTAGGGACAATGGGAAATGGTCCCGCTGACGTTCTACGGGCGCTGGTACGGCCTGTGGCGAAGACGGAGTGGCGATGCTTTGAGAATGCCCTTGGGCGCTTTTGGGCATGTTGGACGCATTTTCCGGTTCCTGCGGACGAACGGCGGGGCCTAACGATGTGGGGAACGTACTAGAACGGTCTTCTGATGCTGCTGGAACGTCCTGACACGAATACGGACTAACGGCGCGCTGAAAAAGCTGCTGAACAGCATTTGAAACTAGTCCCAATGTCTGCCCTCCCAAGGGCTGGGGAAACGGCGATGGAGCAACGGCATGCGCTACGAGTCCTAAACGACTGTCTTCAGATGGTACTTACAGCATTTCTGCTGAAAACGGCGATGCAGCGTTCTGACATGCTGTAGACACTGAAAACAGCGATTTTGCTGGCACTGATAAGACTGGTGAGGGGGCGACTGGTTATTGACGGGACTGTGAAGATACTTGCCTCGGCTGCTGCGCTGATTGCGGGATGTCGTTCTGGAATGGCGCTGATGGTGAAAACAGCGCCAAGTTGTGCTGTTTCGCTGATGGACTGCACTGTGACGGTGGTGACGGTGGTGACCATGATGAAGGAAATGGGGGTGATGGAGACGATGGAGACAGCGATGGCAGGGGAAACAGGGATAACGGCGAGGATGGCAATGGCGGTGGTAATGGCAAGGGCGGGCTCAATAGCAGAGCACCAGCGGTGATGCTATAACGACGGCTATTGGGACTAATGGTGTTAGCATCGAAGAACCATCGGCCAGCATCCGGGGAGTCAGCGTGGGCCTAGTTGGGGTATCCGACTGGTATCTGATGTGCTAGGGAGACGGCCAGATGATGCGCTGGCTAAGCCGGTCATCAAACCGCAGCTCGAGCCAGAGCCGAGAGAAGCCGAAGCCGGCTCCTGCAGGGTCTCGGCTCGGCTCAGCTATCCCATAGCCACGGCTCGGCTCCCGGCTTGCCTCGGCTCGGAGCCGGAGCCGCGGCAACACTAGCAGGGCATGAGAGGGCTCCTGTAGGAAAATAATGTCGTAGTTTGACACACACGAATCGAGTATGTCGTGAACCAGGAGATTGTTGCGATTAACATTTTGGAAGTAAAATCGCAGACCGGAAGCTTGCTGTGGTGGAGGCTCGGGCTCGAGCCCAGCCCTCCGTTCATTCATATTGCTTCAGATGCTCGCTAACACTTCAGAATGGGTCTTTTCACGGTGTGTAAAACAATTTGATTCGTCGGGATAACCTCGGGAAAACCGCAGGTGGTGGTTCGAGTTCAAGAAGGGTGACCGGCGGTGACTTCGATCAGCCGATAATTAATTAATTACGTAACATCAGATCTCGGAATGCAGTGCCGCTGAATTGATTTTCCAGTCGCCCTCCGTCCTCGAGCTCCCGCCCCTCAAGCTGGGAGAACAGCTGATGGGTAACAGCTGTCACCGCTGTACGCAAATTATTTGCACTGCCGAAGGAGGTAACGTCAGCAGATGCTGCAGAACCTTACTTCCCAATGCAATACGGGTTCGACTCCAGCAATCATTAAGATCAGATGGAAAACACTCATGGACTCTCCACAAATGCTATGACGGTCAGGTGGGGCGTTTGGGTTGGCAGGTGCCATGGCGCTGATGCGAGGAGCTGCCAGTACGTCGCTCGCGGACAACATATATATGTCTCTGAATAGCTCGAAGATGGGGGCCTGGTACTTGACTCGCAATTAGAGCTGTGAAGATACTCTGTTACTGTAAGTTTCCTCGCACTCTACTTCCAGTCAAACCTCGCATATTTCTGATATTTTTGCGCAGCAAACACTCGCGTTTGGTTTCGGGTTTTAGATGATCATTCGGCCACTACAGTATACCATCTTCTTGGTATCAACTCTATCATTCATCCGAGCACAAGCCCCTTGGCCTGGATCTATTCCCCTTGCCATTCGTTCACCGTACTTCAACTGTTGGTTGCCCAACCCAGGGGCGGGCAGCTGGCCCACCTTCTGGAACGGTCGTAATCAAGTGCGCGCTTACTCTCGGAGTATTTTGATCCCCCCCATTCACCTACCACTCCAAACAGGTACTGGGATGGACTGGTTACATAAAAATCGATGGTGTTTCCTTCGAATGGCTTGGATTCGACGGAAATGAGGGCATTCTCACCGGGACTGAAATCACGCCCACCCGTACAATATTGACTCTCAAAGCAGGCCCCATGGAGCTCGAAGTCACTTTCTTGAGTCCGATTGAGGTATGTTGCTCCACATGTCTGTTACGATCTACGACTTGGTTATCAATTCGATAGCCGACAGATTTGGTCCGCCAGTCATTCCCGTTCACATACATGTATCTCACTGCGAATGCAACTGATGGAGCAAATCACTCAGTCCAGGTCTACTCCGACATCAGCGCAGGTTGGCATCTGCTCTTTCTAAATCAAGTCTAGATCTATAACTGTCTTCAGAATGGGCGTCCGGGGACAATGGGACCGAAGTCACCTGGAGCACCACACCAGGAGATGATCTCGTGTTCCACAAAGTCCAAAGGACGTCGCCTCTCCCAATGCAAGAAATCAATGATCAGGCTGAAGATGTCACTGTCTACTATGCCATGGCTAATGTAGGATCTTCGGATCGCGCTGTCTCATCTAATTTTCCATTACCTAGGGCCCTAATATGACCTGGCAGACCGGTCAAGATCTCATCCTCCGAGGCCAATTCAATAGCAATCTCACCAGTGGGAGGCTCAATAACACCGAGGACAAGGACTTCCGGGTCATATCTAGGTAAGATTTCCTAAGGTTTTACTAGCACCATTTAATCCAACTCTGTAGCAATTGGCCCGTTTTCGCCCTCTCAATGGACCTCGGGAGTGTATCCGAAATTTCAACTCCTGTGGTATGGGCGCTTGGTCTCGTCCGCGACCCGACGATTAGTTATGGCCTTGGCGATGGTAGTATACAATCACGCAGCTCATTTTTCTGGACTCAGTATAGTACTATCGGAGATGCGGTATGGTCCTGATTTTATCGATTATAAATCGTTGCGGGTCCTCATTCTTCGTTTCCATGCAGATCGGTGCATTTGTCGAGGATTTCCCGAACGCGCGGCAGCGGGCAATTGAATTGGACCAGAAGATCACGACTGATGCATTGTCAATCTCACAGGGCTACGCCGATCTTGTTTCACTATCTGCACGACAAACGATGGGTGGTATCGACATCACTACCTCCAAAGGGTCCGATAACCAGTGGAACGCGTCAGATACCATGATCTTCATGAAATCTGTCGGTGACTCTTCTCGGTACCCTGATGCTTGGTTAGCTTTCTTCTCTACTAACATGTTCATCAGGAGAGTCAATCCCACGGAATTGATGTTCGCGGCCTTCCCCGCCTATCTCTATTTGAACGCATCATGGGCTGGCTTCTTGCTAAAGTCAAGTTTGCAACAACAAACTGCTTCAGCCAATACATATGCTGCCCCAAATTTAGGTACGCTCCACAATATCATCCCACGTTCGGTCCGTATTCTGAAAACCTGGTAGGTTCACTATACCCAAGTGCTGTCGGAAACACCTCAGTCACAACCACTGAGCCCCTGGCAATCGAGAGTAAATCTGATTTCAATTCGCGTGCCATTATGTCCTCACCTCAGGCCAGGTTCTGGTGATATGATCATCATGGCCCTAGCCCACGCGCAATCATCAGGAGACGAGTCCATGTTAAACAGCTACGTGAGTTACACAGGGGCGGAAATGGAATGAACATTTAGCCCCATTTCACAGTACGCCCCTCTGAAGACCTGGGCCAATTACCTGATAATCAATACCCTGAACCAAACAATGTTGTAGGTTCCTCTCTCCGCCTAGACAGACAACAGACTGAACCAGATCTCAGCGTCAGCTCTGATGGGCAAAATAATCCCAACCTCGCGATCAAGGGGATCATTGCAGTTCGTGCAATGGGTGAGATCAGTCAGATCGTCGGGCAGGCTGACGATGCATCGCGATTCAAGGTGACACGTCCCCGCCTTTTCTGAATTTAGGCCTAATCTCTTTTGCAAAGGACCAAGCATCCATGATGTTACAAGATTGGGGGAGCCGGGCGATTCTATCGAATCACATCACCTCTACATATGGCCAGTCGGCATCCTGGGGGTTGATCTATAATTTGTTTCCGGACCGCCTCCTGAAGTTGGACTTCCTCAACCAGACGGTAAGAGGGACGAATATTATTCGTGTCCGGCACTCTCACAATGTGTAGATTTATACCAACCAGACAACCTTCTATGCGGCACAAATACCCACAGGTAAGCGGATGGATGTCAATGATATGCCATATCTAACGAGCCCTCATATCCAGCTGGAAGGTATGGGATTGGATATGATAGCAACATCCCCGACCAAGTGAAATCGCGTAGGTGCAGAACAAATTTGAATGAGCTCGCCTCCTGACATGACTGGTGTATTTCCAGATTGGACGATGCTGGCTGCAGCGACGACGACGGACAATAGTACTCGGGATGACCTTGTGTCGTTGATGCGCTCGAGGGCCTGGCTCAATAGTGACACATCACAATTTCCCACCGACTACAATGCAGTGTCGGGCGCTGTTACGGGCACGGGTGGGAGGTCTAGGTACGCCTTCCAGCGATGGGCCCAGAGCTAATTTCCAACGGCAATATCATAGTCCTGCCCAGGGAGCAATGTTCGCATTTCTAGCACTCAAGTAAGTCCTGATGAACCGACGCAGCACCTGGCTTACACCTGGCCGAAGCTTACCAGAACAAAACATTCAAGCGTCCGTCCCTGGTGGGAAGTCGAAGCCCAACATCGGGGCCATCATCGGGGGTACATTGGGTGGTGTTGCCGTGATTGGCCTGGCCGGACTTTGCCTTCTGCTGTGGAAACGCCACAAAAGAACTAGATCACCGACGCCGACACCCGGCTTGGACCCGTTCCCCACTAATTCAGGTATCTCCAGCACTGGGAACACTTACGACTCCTACCCTCAGCGCAGAGGCTATCAAAATTCTCATAGCCAGCATACAAAGCGCTCCGCGCTCACGCCAAGCAATTCACCCACCCCCAATATCATATCGCAGCGGGCGGAACCTACATTTCATCGACATTCCCGTTTGCGTAGTACATCAATAGCTGGGCTACTTAACACCGACGAACCATCTGCCTCCCCAACAATATTCGTGTCCGGGCCTACGTCCGAATTTACGTCCCGTGGTAGCCCTGGACCGCGTGACTCCACAGCGCAGAGCCCATCCCCACAATTAAGGCCGGCGACCTCGCCTAGCCCAACTGCCTCCGTGCCGCTGTCGAGCCCCGTCCCGTCTCAGGTGGACGTAACGCGCAGGCTGAGGGACGAAGTGGAGATGCTACGGTCGGAGATGGCGGAAATTCGGGCACAGCGGATGTATGATGCTGAGGCTCCTCCGCAATATAACTAGAGCCACTAACATCATTTGAATTTCATCATGATCCGTACCTAGCTTGCTTTGTAGTCAACTTCTTAATCTTCACTTGGTAATACATAGGCGCACTGGAATTCTAGGTTATAGCCAGCTTCGCATGGGTTGCGATACTAATTTTGCCGTCAAAAACCCAACATAGAACTGACACACAGCCCTATATAGGCGACCTAGACCTAGACTGACCAGAATTCTTACGTTTGATGATCACCGACGGTCCTTGAGCATTTGTTTGGCAGCTCCTACGCGCGCACCGTAGATACTACTGATCGAACTGCATCTTGGGGTAACCGTCCATGGTCTTTACAGCGCTTTCCGAAAAGGATGAGACAAGCAAAATTTTAAAAATTGGACGCGCACCTTTGCACCCTGCGCGAAATCAGTGATGACATCATCGCTCCTGCTACACTTTGCTCATCCGGTTCCACCCATGAAACCTAATTACCAAATGTCCAACCAAAGGTGTGACGTCATGTGGACGTCGCGGTTTTGCGCAGTGTGCGCACACTTTTTCAAAAAATTGTTTGTCTCAACCTTTTCGGAAAGCGCTGTAAACGTTCTTGAAACCGGGTAGCTGAAGCCTCGCCCGATGTCCCTCCGTTTTTCTTTAGTTTTTAATCCATTGAAAATAGAATCTTCGTTTGAAAGCAGAGGGCTGGTCAGCCTCGGCCTAAGTTTATGTGAGACACGAAAATGCCTGGGTCGTACATCCGTTGGAGTGCGAAAAGGCAATGTGTTGGGCCGGCGGTAACTTCGATCAGCCCATGATGAATTAATTACGTAACATCAGAAATCTCGGAATGCAGTGCCGCTGAATTGATTTTCCAGTCTCGAGCTCCCGCCCCTCAAGCTAAGAGAACAGCTGATGGGTAACATGTCATCGCTATACGCAAATTTTTCGCACTGCCGAAGGAGGTAATGTCAGCAGATGCTACAGAACCTAACTTCCCAGTGGGTTCGACTCCAGCAACTATTAAGATTGAATGAAGAACACCCATGGACTCTCCACAAACGTTCTGGGTGGGGCGGTCGGGTTGACAGGCTCCACAGCGCTGATGTGAAAGGCTTCGTCGCGGAGACAACATATATATGTCTCTGAATGGCTTGAAGGACACCCAGTACTTGACTCGCAATTGAAGCTGTGAAAATACTCTATTACTGTAAGTTTCTTCGCACTCCTACTTCCAGTCAAGCCTCGCATATTTCTGACATTTTTGCGCAGCAAACACTCTCGCTTTTGGTTTCGGATTTCAAATGATCTTTCGGCTGCTACAGTATACCACCTTCTTGGTATCAATTCTATCATTCGTCCGAGCACAAGCCCGGCCTGGATCTATCCCCCTTGCCATTCGTTCACCATACTTTAACTGTTGGTTGCCCAACCCAGGGACAGATAGTTGGCCCACCTTCTGGAACGATCGCAATCAAGTGCGTGCTCACTCTGGGAATATTTTGGTCACTCCAATTCACCCGCCACTTCAAACAGGTACTGGGATGGACCGGTTACATAAAAATTGACGGTGTTTCCTTCGAGTGGCTCGGATCCACAGGGAATGGGAGCAATCCCACCAGGACTGAAATCACGCCCACTCGCACAATACTCAGTTTTACAGCCGGATCCATGGAGCTTGAAGTCACCTTCTTGAGTCCAATTGAGGTATGTTGGCTCAATGCATCCATCACAATCTGTGAACTCAATTATCAGCTCGACAGCCGACGGATTTGGTCCGTCAGTCATTCCCGTTCACATACATGTATCTCACTGCGAATGCGACTGATGGCGCGAATCGCTCAGTCCAGGTCTACTCCGACATCAGCGCAGGTTGGCATCTGTTTTTTTTTTCTTTTTTCAATCAAGTTCAGACCCACAACCCTCTTCAGAATGGGCGTCTGGAGACAACGGGACCAGAGTCACCTGGAGCACCACACCAGAGGACAATTTCGTATTCCATCAAGTCCAAAGGGCGTCGCCTGAGCCAATGCAAGAAATTAACGATCAAGCTGAAGACGCTACTGTTTACTACGCCATGGCCAATGTAGGATCTTCGAAGCATGCTGTCTCATCTAATTTGCCATTACTTAGGGCCCCAATATGACCTGGCAGACTGGTGGAGCTGATACCCTCCGAGGTCAATTCAGGAACAATCTCCCCAGTGGAAGGCTCAATAACACTGAGGACAAGGCCTTCCGGACCATATCCAAGTAAGAATTTTTGAGGATTCACCAGCGCCATGTAATCCAACTTCGTAGCGACTGGCCTGTTTTCGCCTTCTCAATGGATCTCGGGAACGTATCCGAGATTTCAACTCCTGTGGTATGGGCGCTTGGTCTCGTCCGTAATACGACGATTGGTTACAGCCTTGGCGACGGCAGTCTTCAACCACGCAGCTCATTTTTTTGGACTCAGTATAACGCTATTGAAGATGGAGTACGCTCTTAATTCCATTGCGAATCGTTATGGGCTCTTATTCTTCATTTCCACACAGATAGGCGCATTCATCGAGGACTTCCCGAATGCGCGCCAACGCGCAATTGAATTAGACCAAAAAATCGAGTCTGATGCATCATCCATCTCAAATGACTACGCCGATCTTGTTTCATTATCAGCAAGACAAACGATGGGTGGGATTGACATTACCACCTCCAAAGGGACCGATGGCCAGTGGAACGCATCAGATATCATGATCTTCATGAAATCTGTTGGCGACACTTCTCGGTACCCTCATGTTCGATTAGCTTTCAATCCTCTAACATATTCATCAGGAGAGTCAATCCCACGGAATTGATGTTCGCAGCCTTCCCCGCCTATCTGTATTTGAATGCGTCATGGGCTGGCTTCTTGTTGAGGTCGAGTTTGCAGCAAGCTTCTACCGTTTCAGCGAGCACCTATGCAATGCCAAACCTAGGTATACAATCTCGTTGCATGTCTTTTCCGCGTTCTGAGGGCCAGATAGGTTTGCCATATCCAAATGCTCCCGGGAACACCTCAGTCGCAGCCACTGAGCCTTTGGCAATCGAGAGTAAATATAAATTTCATTTGCGTGCCATTATGTCCTGACTCTATGCCAGGTTCTGGTGATATGATTATAATGGCTCTGGCCCACGCGAAAGTGTCGGGAGACGGGTCCTTGATTAGCAGCTATGTGAGTTACACATAGGCAGAAATCAAATGAATACTTAGTTCTATTTCACAGTACACCCTTCTGAAGAGCTGGGCCGATTACCTCACAACCAACTCCTGAACCAAACGATGTTGTAGGTTCCTCTCTCTGCCTAGACAGACCACAGATTGAACCTATATTTTAGCGTCAGCTCTGATGGGCAAAACAATCCCAACCTCGCAATCAAGGGAGTCATTGCGGTTCGTGCAATGGGCGAAATCAGTCAGATCGTCGGGCAAGCTGACGACGCATCGCGATTCAAGGTGACACATCTCCGCCTCTTTTAAACCCGGACCTAACCTCTCTTGCAAAGGACCAAGCATCCACGATGTTACTGGACTGGGGGGGTCAGGCGATTCTATCGAATCACATCATCTCCACGTATGGTCAGTCGACATCCTGGGGGTTGGCCTATAATTTGTTCTCGGACCGCCTCCTGAAGTTGGATTTCCTCAACCAGACGGTAAGAGGGAACGAATATTATTCGTGTCCAATACACTCTCACAATATGCAGATTTATACCGACCAGACAAACTTCTATATGATACAAATACCCACAGGTAAGCGGGTGGATGCCGGTTTACATGCCATATAATAACAGCCCTCATATCCAGCCAGAAGCTATGGGATTGCATATGATAGCAACATCCCTGACCAAGTGAAATCGCGTAAGTGCAGAATAACTCTGATCTCCGCCTTCTAGCGTGACTGGTGCATTCCCAGATTGGACGATGCTGACCGCCGCGACGATGACGGACAATAGTACTCGGGATGACCTCGTATCTTTGGTGCACTTGAGGGCCTGGCTCAATAATGACACATCGCAATTTCCCACCGACTACAACGTAGTGTCGGGTGCTACTATAGGTATGGGTGGGAGGTCTAGGTACGCATTTCGGCGATGGGCCCAGAGCTACTAATTTCCGGTGACAATATCACAGTCCTGCCCAGGGAGCAATGTTCGCATTTCTAGCACTCAAGTAAGTCCTGATGAACCGACGCAGCACCTGGCTTACATCTGGCCGAAGCTTGCCGGAACAAAATGTTCAGGCGTCCGTCCCTGGTGGGGGTGGGAAGTCGAAGCGCAATACTGGGGCCATCATCGGGGGTGTGTTAACTGGTGTTGCCATGATTGGCCTGGCCGGACTTGGCCTTCTGCTATGGAAACGCCACAAAAAAACCAAATCGCCGACGCCGACACCCAGCTTGGACCCATTCCCCGCTCATCCAAGTATCCCTGACACTGGGAACACTTACGATTCCTACCCTCGGCGTAAAGGCCATCTAAATTCTCATAACCAGCATGCAGAGTACTCCGCGCCCACGCCAAGTAATTCACCCACCCCCAATATTCTATCTCAGCCGCTGGAATCTGGCTTGCGCCAGCATTCCCGTGCGCATAGTACACCAATAGCTGAGCCATTTGACACCTACGAATCATCTACCTCCTCAACAATATTCGTATCCTCTACGCCCGAATTTCCGCTCCATGGTAGCCCTGCACCGCGTAACCCTAAAATGCAGAGCCCACCCCCACAACTAAATCCGGCGACCTCCCCTGCCCCAACTGCTTCCGCGCCTATGTCGAATCCCATCCCATCTCAGGTGGACGCAACGCGCAGGTTGAGGGACGAAGTGGAGATGCTACGGTCGGAGATGGCGGAAATTCGGGCACAGCGGATGTATGATGCTGATGAGGCCCCTCCGCAATATAACTAGGGCCATCGCCTGCCATCGCCATCTCTCTCCATCTTGACTCGACCTAGACTATTCTGTAGCTGCTTCCTGCTAGCATCGTTGTATACAATATATATTTCTTTAATCCCAAGCTCTGGGTTTCGAACTTTCAAGTTTGGGTATTTATGCTCCACCCGAATCGGGCGTTGGACAACGGGTGATTGTATTATAATCAACCAAAAAATGACGCGCCTGCAGTGGCACCGAACCTCGTTCATCTCAAATATGCCGTAGGTCCACTCGAGGCTCGTGGTAGAGGCGTCGCCTGCGCTTGTAAGAGGTGCGGGCATCTGCGGCTTCGAGACAGCGAGGGCCAATACGTTTATTTATGGGGGGATTTTATCCGCGGGTAGGTAGGGGGTAGGGGATAGTATATATACGAGTACTTATTGCAATGTGAGGAGCAGAAGGCGCAGGTGGCAATGTCACATGGCTGTCACGAGCGTGGTGTTAATACCGACGTTCATGGACGAGTACCTTGGGATATTTATATCGGGCATGTTGCATGTACGGTTAGTGGTGTCGTCGCCGCCGGTCATATATGTATCATCTCCGAGTTGTGCTTTTCCTGGTCTATGTTACTATCCAGTCGCCGGGAGTGCTTCTCGAAGGTGGAGCTCACGAGAAAAGTTGGATCGCGGCGACCCTTTCGGTGAGCGGAAATTTTTCTTCGTGGTATCCGGAATGTAGTGATAAGCGGGAAATTTAAGTCTCTAGGTAGGGTCTCTCACAGCTGCCCCCGGCCCCTCCCGCCCCCTCTCAAGCTAAGGGAACCCGGTGGGCACTGGACAGTAACTGCTGTGTGCAAATTGGACTTTGCATTGTCGAAGTGAGAACAAGTAGAGTCTTGTTCTCCAGTGAGTTCAATAATCATTGTGAAGACCAGACGAAGACAATGCTGATGGCCGGGTGGAGTAGTTGGGTCGGCAGGTGCCATGACGCTGAGAGGCTGCGCCGGGGGTAACAGATATATGGTATATGCCTTTGAATAACCTGAAGATAGGCGCCCAATATTTTACTTGCAACTGGAACCGTAGAGGTATTGTCACTGTAATTTCCCTCGTATTCACCCTACCTCGCTTATTTCTGACTTTTGCGCAGCGTGCCCTCAGCGCGTTGGTTTCAGATTTCAAATGATCATTTGACCCCTACGGCACTTTACTTTCTTGATATTATTTTTGTCATGCGTCCAAGCACAAACCTCCGGAACTATTCCTCTTGCCATTCGTTCACCATACTTTAACAGCTGGTTGCCCGGCCCAGGGCCAGAGCACTGGCCTATCTTCCGGAACGACCCCAACCGGGTGTGTGCTTACTTTCAGAATCCTCTGATCTCCCTAATTTACCCGCCAATCTGAACAGATACTGGGATGGACCGGTTACATAAAAATCGATGGCGTTTTCTTTGAGTGGCTCGGATTTACAGGAAACGGGAGCACTCTCATCAACACCGAGACCACACCCACCTGTACCATACTGACTCTTACAGCCGGTCCAATGGAACTTGACATTACTTTCTTGAGTCTGATCGAAGTATGTTGCTCAACACATCGACCCCCACTTAGTTATCAACTCAATAGCCGACAGATTTGGTCCCCAGTCATTCCCGTTCACATACATGTATCTCACCGCAAATGCGACTGATGGCGCAAATCACTCGGTCCAGGTCCGCCTTGATTCACTGCAGGTTGGCATCCATTTTTCTTGATCAGGTCCGGACCCACAACTCCCTTCAGAATGAGTGTCCGGAGATCATGAGACCACCTTTACTTGGAACACCACCACAAGCAGCGGTTTGGTTTATCACCAGGTATCACAGGGACGGGTGGGAGGTCTAGGTACGCATTTCAGCGATGACTCCAAAACCAGTGTCTGACAATATCACAGTCCTGCCCAGGGAGCAATGTTTGCACCTCTAACACTCAAGTAAGTCCTGATGAACTGACGCAGCACCTGCCTTACTTCCGGCCGCAGCTGACCGGAACAAAATGTTCAGGCGTCCGTCCCTGGTGGGGGTGGGAAGCCGAAGCGCAGCATTGGGGCTATTGTCGGGGGTATATTGGCTGGTGTTGCCGTGATTAGCCTGGCCGGACTTTGCCTTCTGCTGTGGAAACGCCACAAAAAAACCAAGTCATCGACGCCGACTCCTAGCTTGGACCCATTCCCACCAATTCAGGTATCTCCAGCACTGGAAACATCAACTCCTACCCTCGGGGTAAAGGCCATCGAAATTCCCATAGTCAACATACAGCGTGCTCCACGGGAACGCCAAGGAATTCACCCATCTCGAGCCGGAATCTGGCTTGCACTAACATTCCCGTCCGCGTAGTACATCAATAGCTAGGCCATTTAACACCGACGAATCATCTGCCTCCTCAACAATATTTGTATCCTTTCCGACCGAGCTTCTGCCTCAGGGCAGCCCTGCACCGGGTGACCCCAAAATGCAGAGCCCATCCCCACAACTAAACTCGGCAACCTCGCCCGGCCCACTACCTCCGTGCCTCTGTCGAATTCTATCCCGTCTCAGGTGGATGTAACGCGCAAGTTGAGGGACGAAGTGGAGATGCTACGGCCGGAGATGGCGGAAATTCGGGCACAACGGATGTATGAGCCTCCCCCGCGATATAACTAGGGCCATCGCCATTTCTTTCCATCATGACCCATGCCTAGCTTTTTTTGTAGCCACTTCCTAATCCTTCGCCTGCTAGCACTGTTACATACAATATACATTTCTTTCCATTCCAAGCCCCAGGTTTCGAACTTGCAAGTTTAGGGATTTATGCTCCACCCGGATCGGGCGTTGGACAATGGGTGATTATATCTACGGTCTAGTACTATACTACTTCGACTTCCAGGCCCCAACTAGGTCGCGGTTAGCTTGATGAACTCAGATTCAAACGGTCACATAATGGCAGTAATGGCAGACGACTTGATGGATGTTACGGAAGGCGTGCTTCCAATGCGCCCATCATCGTGTTCGCCATTGTTCCAGTGCAAAACTTCGCCAAAATCACCAGCATCCTCACCTCACCTGTTCATAGCGCGCCGCCGTCATGGCCGGCCATGGCGCATAATGCGTAACCTCCCAGTCGCTCAAAACAAAACAGACCCCCGGCCCGGATTGGCGTGCGAAAGTGCAACGACCAAACAAGCGCCGCAACACCTGCCCAGCACCTCCACCAACCCTCCCAACGTTCTCCCAACGTCCTCATTCCTGGGCTCCGCGCCCCCATTATAAGCGCAACAAATCACTTTCATTTCATAATCCCGCTATTTCAAAGGAGCTCGTAAACCACCATCATGGGGATCGCATTTGGATCCTTCAACGGAATATGCGAAACGGCTGCTCTTGTAATATGTCCGCTGGTTGGAACAGATCAAGGTGTCGAGCCAACGTGCTATAGCAGAAACGTGGATGTGGGAGGCACTCTGATATTTCAACCATGTGAGCATTTTCAACCAGTTTTTGTTGTTCGGAGCCCGTTGCTTGCGGTGGGAAGAAGCGCCTGGCCGCCATCACATCCCTGGATTTCCCATTTAACGGCGGGCGACTATAAGCTGTGATATACACGCAATAACTTGCTTTATGTTGCAATACAAAGCACCCATTTATTCTCGTTGTTCCCGTCCATTTATGTTGCTCAAAACTTACGTCAATATTTTCAGCAACATGTTTCGTTCACATCGTCGCAATCATCATGACGGCTATAATGATTGTCCATATACGAAGCAAATACACCGCCGTCGGTGCGTCCAGCTGGCTACATGAGTCACAGGATTATTGACTATTTTCCTAGGCCGAAAAGAGATCGTTATGTTTTTCTGGATGTACGCCATCATCGAGCTGCTGGCAATGTTCCTGGACTCGGGGGTCATACCAACCGCTAATGTCAGCTATCCAGTATGTCATTTTTCCCCCTTCAATCTCAAAAAATACGTATTAACTCCATCTTAGTGGTTTGCAGCAGTTTACACGGGTCTCGTCGCCTCCGCGTACTGCTGTCTTTTAATAAACGGCTTTGTTGGATTTCAATTTGCCGAAGACGGTACGCCGTGGTCCCTTTGGGTAAGGCATCCGATTAATCCACGCGCAATGACTAATTTTTTATTTAGTTCCTTCGGATATCATGCCTCGCTGTCTTTGGTGTCTCTTTCTTTATTGCCATCGCAACCTTCAAAGGATTTGCTGGCTTTAACTTTACCAAGACCACTGCACTATGGATCATCTATATCCTGTGGCCGCTCGTCTGCACCGTGATCTATGTGGTTTCTCAGCTTATTCTGGTCTTCCGAACCCTTGATGATAGATGGCCAATCGGAGACATTGTGTTTGGAACAGCATTCTTCACCATCGCCCAGGTTCTGCTCTTTGCGTTCAGCGTGACCATTTGTGATGCCATCAAACATTACATTGACGGATTATTCTTCTTCACGCTCTGCATGCTCCTCAGCGTCATGATGGTTTATAAATACTGGGACAGCATTACGGTACGTTACGAGAATGTTGGAAATCCGCTGCTGACTGACTGATATAACGTACACAGCGCGAAGATTTGGAGTTCTCTGTTGGATCAAAAGCAGCCGTTTGGGAAGTCAAAGATCCCCTTCTTGCAGGTGGCGGATCAGGGGTAGATTATTCAGAGGAAGACACTGCCAGTAATTACCATGGGGGTGCACCTGCAAGTCTGTGGGAGGTGTCAGCGGACAGCAGTTATACCAGAAGTCTGGTTATGGAGGTCGGGGGTACCCGCCGTCGGCCGAGAGATATTGATTATATTTGGGAGCAGTGTAGTATATCCATGCATGGACCTCGACGGACTCTTTCATTTCATTCTTAGCTTCTGGCTATACCTCACTAATACTTGATGATATATACAGAATTCAACCGAGCATCGAAACCCCATACACAGGTTCACGTAAGCGCAAGCATACCACAGTGATTGTGGCGGCTGTGCAACAATGATGCGATTACTTAATTAAATAAACAATATTTTCCTTTTTGATTCATGTTCAATACTCGAGAAAAATAACAAAAACAAGCAGGGTCCAACAGATCCTGATCGTTCTGATCTATCGGTTTTTGTACCAAAAACTACCTCCTTTTTGACCGGATCCCGTTGCTTCATTCCCGCTCCACACTTGCTGGGCAACTTCCAACAAAGGCTGAGCCAGGAAATTCGTGTGCCCGTCAATACAATGCAATCTTCCCTGCAATTTTAGGGACCAGATAATTTGCTCGAGCTTGGTTGAGCTCGTGCTTATTGGCCGATGCATCTTGGTGCTTCCGTCGAGAGTATGGTACACTCCAGTCTCGTCTATAAGTACCACGCTAGCGCAGGTTGGCCGTTTGATCATTATCCCGTATGTCAACCTACATGGATATTTGCTTGAATGTACTGGATTCGGAGAAGGTGGGACTCAGTCGGCCATAGAGGTGGTGTGAAGAAATGAACTAGTTCAGAGGGCTGGCATGGGATCCATGAGAGGTGATTAAGGTTTTTAATCGTGAAAATCCCTGTGCCATCGGAATCTTAATACATTCATATCCTGACAGCAACCGGGATGGTTGCTATACACCACTCCCCCTTGTTCCATGATACGGCATAAACAACACGGCATGAGGCCCGTCCGAACCATGGGATACATGGTATAACGTCGGCAATTGATTGGACCTACAATCAGAGTATTGATGGATGTGGTTGATATGTAGATCAGGTCACTTGAAATTCGATCCAAAGGAGTATATAATCCTGAATCCTGATAGAGTCCCCGTTGTGATGGCAGGGATAGGAGAGTTCCGGACGGGGCTATTGCGAAATCTGTACCACCGGATATCCTTTCTTTCATCTTTCGGGAATTTTCCATGGAGAGTCGGGACTGATGTCATCTTGGCTAATAAATAACATCACATTTCCTTATTCGAGCGCACCACCGTGGACCTGAAGTGCAACAACGGAGCCAGGCACGGTATCCGAAACCGCACAATTATTTTTGCAAAGGGATCGTTTCCGGGTCCCTTCTTAGGCTTCCTATGTATCACACGGATGACAGCGAAATGCGTACCCTCGTCCTGCTTTCCCATTCAGATACGAAGCGGTCAAGAAGGCACCCTTGAAAGAGGGAGCCAGAGTTGTGTGTCAGTTCTTAGGCGGACGCCGAAGCCGTACACAAATGGTGGCGCGCACACACAACCCACAAGTCACACGCGATCCTAGCCATGCGCTGGTGGGATAGGCTGTTATTCGCCACATGGGATTCAGACAGGCGCCCGGGCCATGTCCCGGAGGAGGGTCCTGACGACGGTGCGATTTGAACGATGCGGTCGCTATTGCGCCTAGTTGAGGCCAAGCCTGACAAGGTTCGAGCATCTTCTTTACTAGGGCAAATCAGTAACGTCGTTTTTGGGGGTTGTCCGGAATGGAAATTATAAACTATAAATCCATTGATATGGCGATTATGCAATACCGACCGAATATGTTTTTTACATGGGCGATTTGTCGTTTGCTCTGTCGGTCGGAAGGGCGGATGCACGGAGCTAGGGCGGTGAATATCCCCGGTGGCCGGTCGGATGCGAATGGATGCATTTGTTGTACAACACCACCATCATTCCCATCTTGGATGTGCATCTATACGGGTGGATTGATTAGATTGTGGCCAATGGGTGGGATAATGCCTGCCTCGAATGGGAGATCTATATCTGCACCATCGGTAAGCTAATAATTTCTACCCGGTAAGGGAGGGTAAGAGTCTAAAATTATATGGAAACCCTCCAGGACCTAGCGTCCGATTGTGGGTTGCATCTATCAGCTTCCAACTCCGTGGCCCTGGGGACTGGCGGTGGCGGTGAGTGCTCCAGGTACACGTCATTTGGTAGCATTTGGTACAGCCTGCTATTTGGGGCATGGACAAAGCTCGCTTCCATCCATCTATATTGTTCCCCTTTACCAGGATCGCACTGGTCCGACATCACATCGGCCTCTGTGGCGAGCCTGTGCGGCAACAACATAACAAGCGTTGTCTTTCTTTTCGAAACTCTAAGCCCGACATGAGTATCTAAAAACTGTTTGTTCCAACCCCAGCGACCGGCCTGACATGGGTGGGTAGGTGTTTGCGTCGCACCGGCACGGCGGTTGTGCTTTCGAATTTCGAATCGATCGTCGCCCGACCTTTTTGTTGTGACTTGTGTCAGGATGAGACCCTTCGAGGTGAGTTTCAATTACCCACTGGGGTCGTCGGCCACCTTCCAGCCCCCCAAAGGGCATGCGGACAAGCATCCGTGGATCGATATACTTAACTAGAGAACCTTCATTACTGGGAAACTTGCGGGTTTTCGACGGCGGCTTTGCTTTGCAATATACCTTGTCAATGGCTGTTCTTGCCACGTACATGGAATCACAGGCGAAAAAGCCTTAACCGGTACAAGCCACTGATCGCAGCGGTTCTCTTTCTCTGGTATCCTGAGTATATTTCTGGGGTTTGTATATGGGCATTGCGCGAGATGGATTTGATGTGAAAATTTGGAGATAAGTATGTGTGTGCAAATGTCCAGTCCCGTTGCTCCTGATGGATATGGAAGCTTCCAGCGATAATCTATCTGCTTGCGGGTTCGCTTTGCTCCGTGACAACTTTGGTGACAGTCTGTTCAGTTTGGGCGCCCTTATGCCAATATATACTTCTTTTCGTGATACGAGGAGTGGAAAGCTTTATTCCATTTTGGCAGCTCTATCAGATGGGAGGGCGTAAGCTCTACTACAAGCCCCGTAAACTCACGCTCCGTTTACTCCCCATTGATCATATCCATCTCTTCCCTTGCCGCCAGCTTCCAATGGCGGCGCAGGCGTTGTGTAAAGTTTGAGATCATAAACTTATGGTATATGGAGCATGTAAATATTAGCACAGCGCCTGCCCTTCCTTGGTTCTGGAACCGAATGATTGTGGGGCTACCTTACTTGGGTGCCCAGCCCTTCCCTTCCATCACCCAACGTCTGTGGTTTGTACCATGTGCGACAAAATGGTAAAGGATGGATCAAGGAAAACATCCCTGCGTATGGGAATGATAGATGGGGATCATTTTAAAAGCATGACAAGTCGTGGCCTAAAATAAGCAAACTGTAATAGAGAGGGACCTGTCTGTGACTATTTCACCCGAGCTGGAGACGGAATGAATTAGGATTTTACGTTCTGTGGATGATGGTGATGAATGGGGTCACTGAGTCTTATCCGGGTTGAAGAAGAGTTAGTATTGCTGTTAAACGGCGAGCTCCGTTGTGTTGACGCGGAGACGCTTAGGATATAGGGAACCCTACGCACGTGTGATGGGGTTGAGTGATTGAATGGTAAGCTCCATTGTCCTCTGACGCCGTGCAATGGGGACGTGCAGGTTGCCGGGACAATCGAGGGGGTGTCGGAGTTGTATTGGAAATAGAAAATAAATATTTGCAAAATAGGATACAAGAGAAATACAGGAGAATATAGGATAGATCCGAGACCAAGACATGATTCAGAGTTGGGAGTCAGGTGATCTCAGCATCGGATCCGGAGGGGGAGGAAGGAAAGGAAAACATCCGCATCTGTTGAATTATTAAGAGGGTACCGCCAGCAGTGAAACGCCACCAGCAAATTGACAATCCGAATCGCCCTGAAAGAGGAAGGGGCTTGTGAAAGGACGCATGGTACGATGATCGTTACGGAACAAACTGAGACCATGGACATGTCTGGAGATGGCCATTTGGCCCACAGGCAAACAAAAAAGACTCATCGACTGGGTTCGGAGGGATTTTCGGAGGAGGAAACGGGTAACGACGTGACCGAAGAGTGTTGCTGCCAGATTGAGGGATAGCAGCGGGAAGGAGGGTAAAGAAAAAGGATAACAGGTGCACGTGAGGACATAACCTGACCATATATGGGTGAGGATAAGGGTAAGGCTATGGGGAATCCCCTGGGGAATCCCTTCTGCCGGGTGTGCCGAGGTGGATCTAGGTGATGGCGAGAAAATAGAAAAAAACGAAAAGAGGAAATAATTTGTCCGATCGTACGAAAGACAACCCTTGGATTGAATCGCGGCTCGTTGACCGTATATCGTATCCCCTAAGCGGAAAATGCAACCACGTCCACCCATTGGTTCCTTCCTCCGAGCCCGTACCATCGTATTCCGTTTTAAATCAATATGCCATTTCTCTTCCAACTCGGCCAAACGACATGGCCTTTTATACGCCGACTTATCTGCCTCGTACCCCCTCCGCCTACACCATGAACGCAACACTACCTTCACTCCCGACTGAACTCCTTTCATCATGGTCTCTTTGGCGCAATCCAAAGCCTCCTTTGACCCCCCCTATGACCTCCACCTTCCAGTCGCGCACAATGCGACCAGTGCGAATGACTCTGCCTCCCATTGCGCATCTCGAACGCCATATACCTGGTGTACATCCTTGTTAGTCCCTTTGAAATATTTGCTAGTATGTAAGTTTAACAGCGCGTTCAAGTGACCCCCCCCGCAGAAACACAGCATTCACCCGAGCCACCCCACTTACCCCCTATACTTGATCTTCCTATGGAAGCTCCTGCAGACGATATATTTCAGTCTCGGCCTGTCGTCGACTGGCTGGACTTTACCCGGACGCGCTCAGCGCACTTTATCGCAGAGAAGACTTGTGAGATGATTTGTTACCTCTGGTTTTCTGTGGCATCCCCCGAACAATCGTATCCCTCACCTACTAATTCACCGCCATTTCTGCCACGGCCTAATTCCGCCACAACAACTCTCCAACTGCTCGCGACACCGACCTTTGTACAATTCATGCAAAAATTACTTGAGACAACACAAGTTTCACAATCCGTCATTGTTCTTTCGCTACATTATATCTATCGTCTCAAAGAGCGTAATCGTTTCACCCCCGCACAAGCAGGCAGTGAATTCCGGATTGCTGTGGCCGGACTCATGATGGCTAATAAGTTTCTGGATGAGTGAGTGTCCCAAATGAATTATTCGCGTCGCGTTTTATTTATAAACCATTTCCAGCAACACTTACACCAACAAGACATGGTCTGAGGTGTCAGGAATCGAGCTTGAAGAGATCAACCGGATGGAACGAGAATTTTTACTTGGCGTAGATTTCAACCTCTACGTGGACAAGCCAACCTACGAGGCCTGGCTAAACTTACTCAAGGGACTTGTCATGGCAAAAGAGCGAGACAGTCGACAGTTCCGTAAATCACGTGGCCTTGTACGCGCCTCGAAACTGTCACACCCCAATTCCTCAACGGGACCCTCGACACGAACATACTCGACCCGGCATCGTTCCTCGTCCCATCGGGCGCGCTCAACTTCACCCGGGCAAACCTTACGGACATATCCCTTTTTGTCCCACCAGAAACCCACCTTACACACGTCACCGGCAGTTGCCGAATCTCCCTCCTCTTATTCACCCACCCCAAGATCGGGGTCCAAACGCTCAGCAGAAGCCGCATTTTCACCTACTTCTGCGGCGTTCTCGCAGGTTCCATCCAAGCGACCCATTCCAACTTCATTGCATATCCCTGAATTAGCCCCTCTGACCGCGGGACCACACTCGCACTCACCGCTTGAAAGTCTCCAGTCCTTTGCGAAAATGACCCTTGCTTCTCCGCATGCTCCACCGCCATCGAGCAGGACACCGGTATCCTCTTGGAGCTCAGGTCCTAGGGACTCAGTTCCGGAGACACTTGTCACACCCTATGCATTGGACGAGGACAGGCGACAGGCTGTGCCCCAGGTATGTTCGATTCTATTTTCCACAGACGAACTTTATTGACACATCCTTCTAGAATCTCTACTTTTACACCCTGGCATGCTCGCCGATGGATAGCGAGGAGGAAACGCGATCGCGGAAAGCACGACTGCGGTACCATCAGCCCCCACCGCCCAACTCCGCGCCGTATTATCCGCCCGCACAGCCCTCCCTCCCTGTTGTCCAGTCTGCATCAGCCAGCCCACATGATATTCACATGAACGTTACGTCGCACTCGCTCCCACACTTCCATGATACTGTTTGGTCTCGTCCCTCCGTCTCGGTTGCTGCACACCCCTATCCCCAGCATCAGCACATTCATCAGCCACAGCCTGAGCCCGTCCATTATTACCCCTCCCAAGAATTCTCAGGCAGTCCAATCCCCTCAGCGCCTTTTGCCAATGCTGGTCCCCCGGGTGTTCATTTTTATCCAACCCCTGTACAACGATCATCATCAGTCTACCCACCTCCTAATTGGTCTAGAAGTCGCCGCCATTGATATTACTGCGGCCCTAAATACGATACATATCTTTTCCCTTTACTTCGGTTTGACGGCGACACCTTTTTATGATGATACCACGCTCCATATTGACCATTTGTCTTCACATCTCGCATCTTCATCACCCAAATACAGTCAATCATCGGACTTGCATATTACCATCTTTTCATTCTAGTAGGCATTATATTTGACCTCATTCACACCATTGTTCATCGATATCATCATCACCACAAAATCATCCCGACAGCACAATTCATTCCATTGGCATTCGCATTTATATTATTCTGTTGTATCAACCAAACCACCCCAATGTGTACCTTGAACCACTGCCTCATCCAGCATGTGTTTCTATTGTAAGGGGATGACTCGGAGACACTCATTGTCTATTTAGCCACCCATCGAATTCACGAGCCGCGTTGATATAACCAAAATGAAATAATATGTAAATCACTGACCCCATTTAGCATGCGCTCGGGTTAAGACAATCAGTTCATCGCGGCCACCCTGCGTACCACTCTAGAATCGGACTTGGCTTTTTGCCTTCCAGAGGCTAGACTCTAGCGTGCACGGCGTCCCCGATCCGGGGATATTCCACAGACCAGCAGGGTACCTTTAGGGTGCTTTTATTTACTACCTGGGTGGGGCACTTGTTTAAGAAGGCCAGCGGCGGTTCCTGAGTAAAGCCTGAAGGATGAGTCTCGCACCAGCAACGCGGGAATGAATGGATAAGAGCACCCGAGTTCCTAGCGACGTGATACTAAAGGGGCGATACAGGATGCTGACGGGAGCCCTTGAGGCTCACTCTCCTATTGCAATTGCGTATTACCATGGTCGACCCCGATCGGGTGGACGCTTAGTGGAAGGTTCCTTGCTCCACTCAAAGGCGATTGCTAATCGATATCAGGGACTCCGTAATCGTGATGAGGTTCGCTCTGTTCAGCCCGCCTAGCCGCCACACGCTTGAAATATTCGATTTTCCATCGGGTGTGCTGAGACATACTTGATTGATATGATGGCCGAGGTCCGCGGTACTCCATCCCCCTTATCAAAGTATCACATAGCAATAGCATTGTTTCAAATCGAATGGAGGCAGAATTTCATACATGCCAAGCTAGATAACAATGGAAGCAGCATTGATTACTTACGTTGTGGGATTATGGGGAGTAAACATCAACCAGCTCTCGTGCGAGATGCGGCGGGGGCGGTTGGAGATTCATCGAGTAACAAGAGCAAGGCATGTGTGCGTACTTTAGGATCCGTTTGGCTGATAGGTTACAATAATATAATGTCAACCCTGACACGAGTGGTGCATTGTGGTGCGTTACACCAACAAGGAAAATGGAAGGAAACCTTAGAAGCTAGATTGGAACCCAAATCTGGTGCCGTCATGAGGATGGGGGTTGCGGAAATCAATCTGGACAAAGCAACAACAGGGATCACCTTCATCGGACAATTGAGCACAAACAAAATGGTGAGACCCATATGTGCGATTCCACCGTGCCACCAGCACATGCCAGGAAATATCTTTGTCCTGGTCACATCTGGTTTGGTCGTTACCAGGTGTTTGCAAATCATTATTTTCGGATGTTCATCGGATTGGATCGTAAGTAGGTGTGGTTTTAAGATTTGGCGGCCGTGTGCACCAAGGCACCGTTTTCTTTAGTTGTGCTCCGGATATTCGGAGCTCCCGGGCCTCTGATTTCTAGATCTGGATGCTAATCGCAGCTCCTCGGCATGTAATTGTGCCATGGCCGTTGAGGTAAATGCCTAAGCGGCGGGTGATGTGAAGATTGTTCGGAGATCTGTGACGGATGTGGCTTACCTGAGTGAATAAATAACCCGAGATGGCACCACTTACTGTTCCCAGGTCGGGTAAATATAGGTTGGAAAAACATAGGAATAGTTGCTTACAAACACCACACAAGAGCGTCTTGTTTCGACCGAGACCCATAAACCGTGCGCCTAGAACCGCTGTTGGACACAGGGAAAATGATTATGATGTTGATGTTACACGTATCGAGAATAGTAGTGCTTGCCTGACGCCAGTCCTGATGAGAGACCTGCAAACACACCCTCTTTCCTTGCTTCCTGGGGTATGGATATTCCAGTGAGTGATCATGATAGATAACTTAGGCCCGAGGATACACTGACTCGGGTAACACGCTCAACCGCATCAGTGGGCAGTCCATTTGACTCTGTGGCCTGTTCAGACATAGCTTGGTGGCTGTTCATGTGGAAAAAAAACTTGTATTTTTGGTGTCCAAAATCCGTTCATGGTCACAGGGACATACGCGTGACAAATCGCGTCTGATCACCGTCAAGCCACGCCTTCGTCTCACCCTTCAACCGCCTCTGGACCGGTAATCCCATACCGTAGCACCCCAGATTTCTCCTTGTCATGTCGGAACGCAGGAAGGGCGCGATGGGTCTTCAGGAAACATACGAAGCCATCCAGGGTGCGATAATCGATTGGAATATGCATAATAATTTTGTTGCCGGCTCACATGCACTAAACTTATCTAGAGCTGCTTATCACAATCAAGCCGCAACTGAATGAATCAAAATACCATGTCCACCGCATTGATTCAGGATCTCCATCAGGTTGCTTCCCTCGCCGAGTCATTCGCACAACAACGCCCGAAGTCAAACAAGTCATCCCAGTTCGCGGAGTCTCTGGATCAGGAAGGCAGGTTTCTCGCCCCTCTGGTCCGTTACTGGATATATTTGATCATATTATCACACACAAGGCGTCAGTCTCTGGAACATATCAGGACTTGTGCGCAAAAGTCCGGGTGAGGATGGATTTGACTTGGTCGTTGCCCGTAGGTATTCTGGCAGCTTTGATAGTTCCTTAGCTGTGCTGTGTGGTCTTCCGATCGCTTGACTCACGATACGTATATCCAGTTAGGCTCGCGGCGTTCCGCCTTGTCGAAGCAGGGTTAGAAACGAAGCCTGGAATAGAAAGTTCGTGTTTTGCTCATTAATGAGTTCCTGCGGTGTGTAGGTGGGTATATGCTGAGCTGGGGCGTCTCAAAAGGTCTCCTCCATGTGGTCCAGCTTGCGAGTAAGACAGGCGCAGCCCTTTCAGGTATGCATTCATCTCCATTCTCAAGTCCTACGAGGTATTGACCAACCTCGCCCCATTTCTCCTCCTTCCTTTTTATATTAGAACTTGGGAGTAACGATGTGGCGGCAGTGTTTGACAAGTGCGGCCAAGGTTTAAACCTATTCAGTTCATTGGTCATCCAGCGCCCATCTAACTTCATATACAGTTCGAAGATATGTTGAAAAACGTGGACGATCCGGACGGCATCCACCGACAGGCCATAGCATCTGCCACTATGGTCTATTTTCCAGCAGGATGGAAGTGGTATGTATTTATTATACACTCCGCCGCTCTTCACACGTTAATCCTGGATATCACCAAATAGGCCTGGAAAGAGGGAAATTACACCGTGGCAGACTTCATGTCACAGAAAATTACAGGTATGGATCACATCGTTTCCCTCCCATGATGAACCTGAAGGGGTTAACTATCACGTGTGCGCAGATGACGACCAGCGTCTTACACTTCTACCACCCCACGCCGTAAGCCTACAATCAGGTGGTTCACTGTTCCAAGTCACTCATAAACGGGGGTCCAATAGCGGCTGCTTCTCGCGTTTAAGCTACATCGCATTGGAAATTCAATACTGAGAGGAAAGCTGCCGTGACGGAAGCAGGCGGTAGATGCTGTTTGTGGTTACAGAAGGCCTTTTCAATGGTGGACCGCCTCGAAGAAACGCGGCTCCCGGTGTGGCGGAGTTGAAAGTATGTATTTCCCATACGTTCCCAGCTCACTTGACCCATAGAACGGGAATGCGTAATCAGATATCAATTCTAAGAACCCTTGGTTCGTATTGACTACGAGGAATACTTGAAGTGTTTATTAACAATCTCCGTAGCCAGGCATATTTCCTCTCTGGATCATATGACCGAGCAGAAGCCGCCCTTGAGGAACTTTCTCCTTCCATCAATGCCTCGACTGATCACGTAAGTCCCTTAGTATCTACTGGCTAAGGTTACAACTATCAACATCATACCACTCTTTCATAAGGAAAGCTCCGATAATGAAGAGCTTCGATGGTTGAGATTAGCTATCCTAAAGCGGCGAAAGGCTGGAGATTCAGCGCTTCTGGATGGCAAGTCAACATAACTCATCAAAGGGTGGCTACCAATTCGATGCATTGCCTAACTGCTTCATCCGTTCAGCCTATAAGTCTTTGGTCGATCACATGCCGTTGTCGGAAGCGAGCATAACAGAGTAAGTCGCAGAATCCCTAACTTCCCTACCAAGTGATATTTAATATCATATAGCGTACTCCAGGACCTCCGGACGCTGGGCCATCAACAGTAGGTCCATTAACTCAGCTCAGATTGAGTTCATGCGGCTAAGAATGGACCTGGGTCCCCCCAGCGCCCTTGTTACTGCTGTCAATCAGCATTTTTTAGGAAAATATTGCGGTGCTACGGCACGGAGTTGGATTATGTACACCGAATGTTGCTGTCACTGATTTTTCATTGTGCAAAAGACGAAAATCACGCAAGGGCCATGAAGACACTTGATTCTGCATTCACATGTACGTGACCCTGGTTGCATCAGTTTGTATCACCTACCGCATCGAGCTATCTCCAGCCGTCCGCGAAGCTGAATTTGAACTTTCCGGTGTTCCCACTACAGCATGTCTAACCGTGTGTCTCTTACGTTGAATTCTCGAAACTCGCGCACTGATCGCTCCATATTCCGCCCAGCTCATTTGGCAGTATGGGGACCGACATTCCCACACCAAGAAGTGGAAGGAAGCCGCTAACTGGTTTTTGGCCGGCAGCCACCAGCTATTCAGAGCCAGCAATCCTGGCATCGGCCCAAAATGCTTCCGCAAGGCAGCTTTGTGTTATATCGAGCAGCGTGAATATGCCCGGGCATCCACAGTGATCCGCCAATGCCCACCCGATGCGGCGACGACACATTATATTATTTTTCTCACTGCTGTTCATCAAGGTTCGTTGCGTAGACTTGCGACATGTGTATATGATATTTGGCTGATGATATATACCTCCTAATGCAACAGGCCTGGAAGACGATGGTAAGAGTCCGGATTTGGCCGATCTAAAAGTAGACATTTGAATCTGACGTGAACTCCAGCTATCAAGGCGATTCATGGGATGGTGAAGGCTCCGGACTTTGACCGCAAGATGCTACTCCTGGCTACGCAGATCTCACACCAGTCGGAGATGAAGCAGTTCTTCTTTCGTCATTGGAGGCGCTTCTGAAGACCCTGAGAATGGGAACAGCGGCGAGGCGGTGGTGGAAGCATTGACACTGATTCGTTGTATCATCAGGCTTGTGCTCAATTTGCTCCTTGAACCTGGAGCCAACAAGTCTGTGGATATTTTTGCCGCCGGAATGCTGAGTCTCATGAACCTTGACTTTTCAGGATTGTTTTGATTAATACCGTGGTGGATCACTTCCGTACAGGTCAGTACCCGTGATTATGGTGGGTTATTCCCACATATGCTAACCACTCCTTAGCAAAAATATTAACCGACGCTGCTTGCGCGCAAAAAGCGATCTCTTTGATAATCAAGACGTGTCATGGTTATGGAGGACAGCCTACAACTGCGCGGTTCAGGGCTGTTCGGAGTGGGAACAACATGGGACTGCATATTGGAATTGTTTGAACTTGCACGCGATGTAAGTCCTGGAATTATTAACGGGTTGTGACTTAACGTGAGTTATTATTTGCTCCAGCTTCTAGAGTCGTTTTGCCAGGCTTCCCCAGTCGACGTAGGCCCGAACTATATATATGTCTTATAAATGCGTCCTTCTCCGCCGTCGCCGGCCGTGGTAAATTCATATCAATGTCACTCTAACCCCACTTATTTTCCCTGTCAAGTGTTTGCCGCCCGTGATATCATGGATCGACCGGAACCACCGATGTGCGAAAATAGCTGCTATTTGCTATTGTTAACTCACTTTGGTTCACATAGGAGGTGCGATTACGTGCTATTGCCGCGGAAATCAGGTCATGCAAAGCCAGAACCACCAACATTATGAACAAGAACATATTCGGGGAAGGTGACATCTACCGTACGGAGTACTTTGTCCATACGTTGCGTGTGTTCGAGGCGGAGCTTCTGGCCCAACTGAAAGACTGGGACGGCCTCTCCCAGGTTATAGAGGTAGGAGCCGCTGGTATGGCTCCATGCGTGTGTTTATTTGCCACATATAGGATGTTGTCACATCGGGTTCAATGGCAGCATGCACGTACGAGGCTGTTGCTGATATCCTGGTCCGTTTGTTGCCTATGTTTTTCCTGGTCGTCTTCTCAACGCATTGATGGAATAGTGGATAGAGAGAGACTGCCCAATTAACGGTAAGATGAAATTGTATTTTGCCGTGATGTTCAAATTTGGTAGACCACCAACTACTCAAGTACTCTATGAGGCTCTCGAAGTATTTTACCTAGTTTCCAAACATGTTTCGGCTATTAATTCGGCTACAGGCAATTTTGCGCGCAAGTCTTGATCATAATACACTTTCCGTGGAAAAATTCTCTCGATGGCTGCGCGCCATTTGCACCATCACCCTCGCCCGAAATACCCCCGCAGACAGAGTCAAAGCAATCGGCTACGTGGAGCAAGCCATGACCGTGATGGAAGGGAGTAACGAAAGTGAAGAGGTTCGGACCCAAACTTCATGCCGTTCCCAACGTGATTGTCTGATTTGATTGATATGTGACCTGGCGCCACCCTAAATGGTAGCCTTACCCCATGGACGAACGGCAATGGTTACTCGGTACGTCGTATAATACTGGTGCCGAATGCTTACAGTCTGTCCCGCCCCTTGTTTGTCTGCCACGTGGGTAACTCATCATTGTCTCCCTCTATCACCGATAGTGCTTCCATGCTCGACGAAGCCAAACGATGGTTTGAAGCGTCGACTGTCATCTGTAAATTTATCCCAGGGGGCAAAGACCGCGCTGAGAAGGTGCGTGGTGGCGTGTGGCCCCGGGCATGTCTCACTGTCAGAACACGAACCATGCAGATCTCGGAGGCCTACACCCACTTGCTCGCTCGCTACACAAAATGATGCTAACGCTGTCGCCGTTGTCCCGTGGTGAAACTAGTGCAATTCTCACTCATCTTTCTTCAGCACCATGAAAGTTCCCAGCTATTATCCGACATCTCGATCCAACTTGATGCCAATATCCCTTCTGTTTCTAACCCCGTTAAGTTATCCTTTCCAGCTATACTCGCATTGTACACTTCCTTTGTTTTCATAACACTCGTTTCTGTCAATCCACGTTCATCCAACAATGTTAAAACCCAGTCCGAGCTGATTGCACCTGGTGCTGTCACTGTCTGTGCGCCCCTCGATCGATCCCCTTCATCAGCGCTTCTAACCAGATAAGGGATTCCCCAGCGCGACTGTAATTGGGCCTGATGCCTTGGGAGGGAATATTGGAACATGGATTGCATCATAACTCGCAGCTACATATTCATGGCCCGAATCCCTACGGCGGGAGCCTTGATAACCCAGGCTATTGGGTGATCAGCCTGTTATGTACCTCAGTCATCAGTCATAAGATACTCAGTCCTTAGTACTTAGTTTTGACCCTCGGATTTTGGATGACTTCCTCGCCCGGTAGGAATAGCTGCGGCTGTCGGAAAAATGCGGGAGATGTTTTAGACGCTCCTAGTGGTTATGGGGTTCGATCTACTATTGTACTAATGATACCAGTAAGGTGCGTGAAACTAAATGTATGTATTTGTGCGAGCTGGCTAGCCAAAGACCGGTAGTAGATCACAAGTACGCCCATCCTAGCCAAACCCCGACATTATTAGCGAGTCATAATGAATGCGTAACCGTTCAGGTAGGTTCTGGAAGTGTTATACATTAGGGGAAAAGACAAGGATCACAGGCCAAGCGAAGTCAGCCTTCTTGCGGAGTCGTCCGTCAAAAGGCCATGGCCCGCGGGGATCTGTTGCTCAAAAACGAAAGAGGGGACACTTTCCCGTTGGTGGTACGAAAATACACCGAGTCGCTCGCAGGGCACTGAAGTTTGGATTCCCGCAGGGGGGGTCTTCGTTGGATTCTCGATACATCGATCCAAGGTGCGGCGGACCGGGTGTTTATTTTAGCCCAACCACATGGGGTGTAAATGTAAACGGCCTGGGGTAAAAAAAGACCGGATTTCCCGTACACGCTTGGTTCTTGGCCGCAGCAAGTCAAAACCTAAAAGATCGACGGTCCTGAGGCCTGTGCTCTGGCAATCCAGAATGGCGGAGTGGAAACATATTCAGTTCGAAATTTTCGAATCGGCACCAAGCAGGGAACCGCCGAAAACCCACAGGATCCGAGACATCAGAACATGTACAGCATACAGGTGTGGTGCTCTTGGGTGATTGTGACTTGCAAGTTGGGCTATGTGATTGCTGGAATGGTTGTGGATTTGGCATCCTCCGAGAGGTGCGGTCGAATTCCCGGGTTCTGAGACAATTTCCGTGTTGGGGTTGTATGTGTGATCGTTGGAGAGTGGTTGGAATCCAGCCAACCGTTGGGAAGGATTTTTAGAGTAGGGGGTCAACGAAGGGAATTATGTTACCATCCTGTATTCAATACCTCAATGACTACCTTATTTGATGGCCTCTGCCATTGTTGGGCCTAGCACCAGCCATGGAAGGGGTCTAATTTAATGTGGGTACGAATAGAAATGGCGCCACCGACGTGTCGTACTGCCCGATGCCGCACCCGTCGGCCAAGTACTGCCTGAGTCCTGGGGCCTAACCCCTGGCATTTGGACGAAATATTTTTTGCTGGGGGATCAATTCGCTCAATATTTCCTGCAGGTGGTGATGGTGGTGGTGGTGATGGTAGGAAACGATCTATGCATTCGCTGTCAACTGTCGGAGCTGCAATGGTTGGAGGAAGCCGGCTCGCACGCAGGGAACGAAACACGCTGCTCGGGCGAGTGGGTTTTTCCGCGGCTTAGCTCCGACTGGTCGAACACTCGCAGTTGCACTCGTGCTACACTTGGTGGGAGCACTTACCACGGTTCAAGTTCTGGAGAATAAACGAATTAGAATTCAGTGGGATACATACTCAAGAGCGACAGGCTGTAGTCCTGAGGCGGGCTAAAAAGGTAGATACCTGCAGAGAACAGCGTTTGGTGAGCGAAATGAGATTGACATCGTATCAATGGGGAGAGAACACAAACCCGCTGGGCGCTGTCGAGTCTCGACTAGCCTGATCAGCACCTTCAGGAGCTAACCACAAGTGGTATCGGGCTCAGTAGAAGTTTCTTGCGGGAGCCGGGCCGGTTCGATCATCTGGATCACTTTGTTTTTTGATTTGGTCACATTTAAATCTTCGCCTGCCCAAATTTCTCCGATGGTAAAGCATGGTCGCAACGACAGAAGACAGGAAAGGAGGAAACCGCGCGACCCCTGGCTATGATTTGCTGACCGACGACGCTAGCAAGGATGATGAAGAAAGACGACTAGAGAGTATTTTGTTTGGGACTAAATATGTCCAGAGGGACACTGATACCCAAGCGGCGACGGCGGATGATCTGGATGAGCGATTAGGAAACGAGATGCAGAATTTGCTGGATCATGACGTGCGGCTTTGGTTTCAATTTTACTGAATTTTCGGTGATGGTGTTTTGTAGCTTTTTTTCCTCGATGATGGACTGGATTCTTCAAATCCAGCTCGTGGAGAGGATCTTGGGGCGGCTGAAAGTGTACATACAGGAGATGATAGTGAAGATGAAAGCCAGAGTGACGGAGACTCCCAGCCATCTTTTTCAGAATCTGACTCTCAGTCGTCGGGATCGGGGTCGCAACGCTCCCTACGAAAAGCTCGAGCAAAAGACATTCACTATTACGCTCACGGAAACCGCCAGCATGGTCGGATCCTGCTGATCATCAAAATGAACCGCCGTTTCTATATCTTCTGGGCGTCTTCGCAAACTCCGGGATGCACCAGCAGAGACACAAGTCACACCCCTTGAGTACGAATCTCGCCTTCGAAGGCAGTATGAACATAAATCCCGCTCCTGCATGGGCAGTCAATGCCCGGAAACATAAAAAACGGGACGCCGATGAGGAGAGGAGACAGCATCCGGGATCTGCTTTTGTCAACCTCAGGTCCTGACGCAGAGTCTCGGTCGCGAAAAACGTTTGCCCGCTGGAATTTAGGAATTGAACGTCTTCGAGATATTAATCAGTCTACTCAAGGTTCTGGTGAGGTGAAGTCGTCACGTTTCACCCAGTGAAAAGGTTCCCGTAGTCTGTGTTGGTACTACTGACCGGAGGTACAGGCTATTTAATGTACGTTTGTCATTTTACTCAATCCATGGACTGGAAATCCGTCCCGCTCAGGCCATGTCTCGCTTTGCTTTGGAACTGTTCTAAATTTCGACCACTCATCAATCTATAGGTCGATGGACATACGTCCCCGCTTCTACATACTCTACACATACCATCCCTCCCCATCACTCCTCCAACTCCGCTCAATTTCACCCTCAGGGTTCCTCCCTCCTATTGACTGGACCACGGCCGTTCTTTTATGTACACGATTTTCAGTCGGGTGCCACAGTGCGACACTCCCGCGGCCTTTGGGGAACAACATTCAGCACAACCAACGATGCGGTACGCGTCGACCGCCGTGGAAAGCGCGGGCGGGACAATTCAGGCAATGGGGCGGCTACCGCAGGCGGGGGAGAGGGATTAGAAATAAGCGCTTTCAGCCCAGACACGGGTGACCTATTAGCGGTCGCGGGACGGGGTGGCTACATTCATTTGGTGGATTGGAACAGCGGCGCTGGACAGGTGGTAGGGAGCCTCAAGTGTGGCGGTGGCGGTGGCGGGATAAAATCACTCTGGTGGACATCAGAAAATGACGGGGCAAATGCCGCGCTTGGTGGTGGAGCTGGTAACGGGGGAAATATTTGGCAGCAATGAATGGAGACGCAGAGGTGTATATTTGGGATGTTGGAGAGAGGAAATGTATTCGAAGGTGGAAAGATGATGGCGGATTCCGCGGGGCTGGGGGAGTGATGACCGGGAGCCGTGGAGGACATGATGGAAAGGGTGGTTGGCTTGCCGTTGGGTGGGCCGCTTGTTTCACGACCCCAATCAAATATTTCCTGATTAATTTCACAGCTCAAACACTGGATTCGTGAACGTCTACGGCTCGGACTCTTTCCGCTCGCCGCCTTCCTTCAACAATGATCTACCGAACCCTAAACCTATCAAAAGCATTGCAAACCTAACTACAGCGGTTTCAACTTTGATGTTCAATCACGACGCACAGATCCTAGCTGTGGCTAGTCGAGAGAAGCGGGACGCAATGCGGCTGGTGAGTCTCAGAACAATACAAATAGGAATCAAAAGATTTAACATCATTGGCCATTCTCATTTCTATGTAGATTCACCTTCCCTCTCTAACGTCATTTAGCAACTGGCCCACGTCAGGTACCCCCCTTGGTCATGTCACTGCTGTCGATTTCTCAGCGCGGAGTGAATATATTGCGATTGGTAACACACGGGGTAAAGTATTGCTGTATCATTTGAAGGAGTATGGTTATGGTAGTATTCCTAGCACCTTGTAGCCCTATTCATTAGTATGCACCCGTTGCAGAGGCACCACCGGTGTACCCCGAGTAAGCACGCTAGCCACAAGTAATGACACCCTCTACACATGTGTATGATGATGGCCCGAGTGATAATGATGTGGCGAGGTGGAACCAATAACAGCTAGCATACGTTTCAAGATCTCCAACATCAACGGCAGAACTACAGGGTGAGTCCGAGGAATTCCGCCTGCCGTTTCCATTGTGCAGATTACAGAAGCTCAGATCACCCCCGTTGGCGTTGTAACGACCGAAGACAACATGGTTTTCTCATGATCACTCCGTGCGCCACTCGTGGGATGTGTCAAAGCGTCCGAGTCCGCGCTTTGACAGACAGGCAGGCAATGGAGCTTACTAAGGCCCGGCTGTCTATAATACCCTCCAACCGGCCAAGGTCTATTACTGGGACCCAATTCATTCGATCCAAACTTTGAGAGTGACAGCTGATTAAAGAATGTTATAGTACCAAGGGGGCATCTGCGGGAATCTTTAAAGCGCGCTGGCTATTGACACGCAAGTTGGGTATTCTACGAGATATCAACTAAAGCCGGTCCGGATGCTCGGTGTGAAAATGGGTAAGGGATGCGCCTAGAGGACATGGTCAAATCGGGGCGAGGGAACCCATTAGGATGGGAATGCATACTTCTGTGTTAAAAACGTATTCTATGCAAGAATCAGGATCAGTCAAGTCCTACGATGACAGTGATGTGAACGCACCATTTAACGGCAGGATACTCGCATCGGAGAAAAGCAAAAATAGATATTTCAAGGTCTCACTCTGGGATGACAGTCAATATACGCTCCGTGATACAACACACACGTACCATCAAAAATGTCTCCATTTTGTCCTCCTTCCTGCTTTCAGTGTCATTGACGTCAAGAATACTTGCGTAACCACCGGTTTTGATACGACAGTTTTTCTCTATCGCCTGGAAAATGTCCCATCCACGGTTTCTATACTTCACGTCCCCAGTCAGGCGGAAGGCGATGAAAAGAGACTCGATAGTTTCTGGTCTGCAGATCAGAGTTATCGGTGGTGCTGTGGGTGTATAGCTGCTGTAAAACACACCTGAGTATATAGCGAGCATCGTACGGTGGGGCCTCCCGGGTCGATGAGCTGAGGTGGGGAAAAGTTGGACGGAAACGTATCGAACAAATAATGGTACCTGGCGCCTTTGATATACCAGTCCACTCCCATATCTTCTTCCGGAACGCTGAAGTACGCAATTTCGGGTGAGAGACCACTAACAGGATATGAGAAACCTGTACAACATCGAGAGCGATAAACGTACGTCTTAGTTTTGTATGTGTCGAGACATGTCTCAATGAGTTCAAGCCCGGTGTTCCAGTCTCTCCTCCCCTCGGCAGAAAGCTCCCTAGTGGTCGGTGGGACAGATACTGGGTGAACCAATGCCCCAGTTGTTGTCGCTCCCAACAGCAACGAGCCCCCTAGGAAACAAACCAAATGATCTTGCTTTGGAGAATGTTTCCAGTTACTGCGATCAATTTAGTCAGCTAGTTCGAGGGCGATGGATTCCAGACAGACACTTGGCCGGAGGGCTGGCGATCGGGCAGCAGCTCAACAGTATAGGTGAGGTTCCCATACAATGATTTCCGCAAGAGGTTGTCGTGGATAGCTTGCATGGCGTCTTCGTACATCTATAGGGCAATTCTATATTACCGAAAACAGTAGGCGGAAATGACATACCTCGCGATAGACGAATTCAGTTCCGCCCTAGGAACAGGTTAGATGGTCGAATACAAGGAGGGGGAGTCATTCACGGTTTGGAGATATTGCTTTCTAAAAATCTATGTTAGTCCGGAGAGAAAGCTGAACGAAGGTACGCACAGCAGATACTCATAAAATGAATCGCCACGAGAACCAAGTCGGATTTCAGACACCAGGAACTGGCCATTTTCCGCGCTATTGGATATTGAGAGAGAGTATTCTGAACGGCCATCAAGAAATACCTCATGAAAATTGGCGAGAGCCCAGAAGGAATTTGTGAATCCTTTATGACCATCATAACCTAGAAAATACGTCAGCCCTATTCCGTGTCGATGAGACGCATACCTTTTCAGCCTTGCGCCAATACTCGTCATTATCAGTCAAATGGCTCAAATACTTCAGCTCTAGCTGCAGAGTTGAAGCCTCCGCTGTGCTGACGAGGCCCATATTACCACCGTCGTCTGCTCCGCGCCGGTCCCTAAGGTTGATCATAGAGAGAGGAAGGCCCGAAGGGGTGTCGAATACCGGAAGTATACGGTCAGCAAGCTCGACAGCCCGCTCGAGGAATATAGGGTCCTCAGATGAGAGATGGTGGGCGGCTAGTAAACCGCCGAGAACGCGAATTGTTGTCTGAGAATAGGTTGAATAAACAAGCATTAAGCTACTGGAAAAGTACCCCACCTCAAAGGTATTGAAACTCGCGTCGCGATCAAGCGACATAGTGTTGGCGACCCAGCTCCTCGCGCGGTCATACTCATCTTGCAGGCCCATTATGAGCATGGTATCCATAGAGTCCACCACAGTGTAGCCAATTCCTCCCGCTGATGTGAGGTTGGAGCCTCGTTGGCTAATTGGATGGTATTCATCATCGCCCATAGCATCGCGTTCTTCAAGAGTTTGATATTTAGTACGACGATTCCAAGCACCCAATTTGATTTACCATATGCCAACCAGGCATGCTATCATGCTTTATTACTTCAACACAAAAACGAGTGGAATGACGTATGTACCTTGAAAGCCTCGACAATCGCATCCCGCTTGGGTATATCAGGTGAAAAATCGGGTGTAAATGTAATTTGTCCTGGAGTGCGAGATTTTGTTCTCAATAAATAGTTGAGGGCATCCGACTCCTGGAAATGCCCTATTAGACAGGAAATGTCAGATACGGAATAATTACCCGATAGAAAAGTATCGCGAGGGCAAGGGCAAACAATGCCAATACCGACTGGGCATATCTCAGCGGCAATGCCATAACTGACTATGAACCTACAAACTAGTAGTCAATACATCAATAATAAAAGGCCTGGCCAATACCCCCTACCGTTGTGGGTGCTTGTGTAGTTTTGTCTTCCCGCAGTGGCCTCGTGTCTAAATTTGCCACGTAGCTCCACTCACCAACAGTCTCGACCTCCAAAGGACTCTCCTATGTTCGGGTTCTAATTCGAGGTCCTCTTGAGCATGCGGCCAGTTAAATTTGGGCGATTTGTAGTGCTACCACGGCGGCTGTTATGTGGTTTATTCTGTGAAGAAGTTGCAAAGTTGCAATTGCGGAGATTCCAATTAGAATTTCCATCAGCAATCGTACAAATGTCTGGAACGTCTGGAAACAGGAAATCCAGACATTCCAGACACTAAGAACCGGCCCCTGGAAACAGGAGGTCCCGGTTCTGATTTCAGACGCAAATTCCTGGAATTGTCTGGAATCAGACGATCCCAGACGAGAATCCAGAAAATTTTCAGGAAACAAATATATTATTGTACAGACTTGTAATCGTAGTAGTAATGGTACGAGCGAGAAAAAAACTTACAATATGCGTTTTGAGCGCCAGGATGACCCAGTACAATCTTGCAGATGCAACGGGTGGGTATTATCACAATCGGCGTCGCATCCTGGTCCATCGTCGAGGCTCGGTAATGGGTGGGTTTGGCATAGACTCGGCCCCCTTCCTGGTGTCACTCCGTGGCACGCGGGCCATTGTCAACACTCACAAATTGCATATTTTCTGTTGAGGGCATGTCCGCCGCTTACATTGACGACGCACCAAGCGCAGTAACCACTAACCCTGTATGGAAGGGTGCTGCATGTTAGCAATCGCTTGGCGGGATACTGTAATGGATGGGATGCGGGTAAGCGGCCTATTTTCTTCGGACCAAACACACTACGCACCCCAATTCTGACACAAATGTACTATTGTCCTTGGGCCTGTGGGAGTCGCCGCGTGCGATACATCAGTAATGCCAGTGTTACGCACTTGTACACCATGATTACCTATATACTAAGTATCGCGACGACTGTGGACTATGTTATATTAGCTGACTGACGAATGGCACCTACAAAACAGCCAAAATTGAGACAAAGATTGCTAGGATATGATGAGCACATACGAAAATCTGAAGGTCCCATGTGGCTATTACTAGCTCTTCCAGCGTCAGGCATCGAAAAATGACAACTACTCCAACACCAGGGCTGCGCGCACCGAGAGGGGCAGCTTCAAGTTAAGCTCACCTGATACCTTGAGGGTGGTTTGATGGTTGGCAGGCCTGGGCCTGATCGTCCGGGTCGTCGTACATTAGCAGGTGGGTATGGCAGCCACGAAAACCTATGTTTCCCACGTTGCTCGTGGTACATGACGAGCCTGCGTATAGGGATTTTGGGGCAAGGAGGGGTGGGGCAGAGTACAAATGTAGACCATCGATATCATGATGGCTTCAGTTAAGGAACGTTATCAGATGACGTGCCAAAAAAAAAAATCTTCAAGTCAGTTTAAACTCCGAGCGGTGGCTGACGCGGCACGCCCTTCCCATCGATCCCCAACAAGAACGACAAGCTCACTACTACGACGCTCCACCGCCCGCGATCGCATACCACACAACACTGCAGGCCACAACCAACATCTGTCATACTATTATATCCACCTTGTTCTTTGTGCCCGCCATTAGCACCCCCACCCGCAACTATCTATCGCACCATCAACTCTCCATTTCAATACCTTCGCACTTGTTCCACACCCACCACACATACTGCTCGCTTACCACCCGCTTACTACCACTGTGCATCCTCATTATGTTGTTATATATACTATTGATATTTCCTTCAGTATAGTATAAGAACACGATTTTTTTGAATGACATTATTGATCTGGGTCACTAGTCACTGCCCCGAGTCGTCTGTCCGATCGCGCAAGGCTTTGATCAGCTTTCGGCACTCGCGATGCCAAAGCATTATGTATAGACGCTATAGACAGTTATAACCCACTATAGATACATTATTCATATACTCTGATTCCTGTCTGATTGTGTCTGGATTCCTAACCATATCTCTTGAATCCTCTTGAACGTGAAAAATGTCCAGAAGGTCAGATGATTAAGTCATTTTCAGACGATCAAGTGATGCCAAGACGTTGGTAGGATTGCTGATGTCACATCTAATCTTATCTCCCAGAAATTTGTAGCCATGAACTTTGGTGCTTATCAAACAACTTGCAATGGTGCCGCGATCTTGGAATTGATGACTACTTTGAATAAAGTCAAGACTCTCGCGTCCTGGTCTCACCTTCACCTTTAGCGATTTCGGTTTAAGAAGGGTTAATATCGAAACACTCCTCGGAGTCGATCAACGCCGCGTTTCCTGCCTCTCCAGATAATACGGTGATAGGTTTACTGGTAGTCTCACGCACTTCCACCATCGTTTGGGATGCTAAACCTAAGCACCTTGTGGTCAACTTCGTCAGAATTCCTCAAACTCGCCGGCTGTTACGGTGTTAGCTAGGTAAAATTTACGAGTAACTTCGGTTTAGAAAGGGCCATAATCCACGCCCGTGCAATCCTAATCACCATGTATAGTCTCAGAACTAGCTTGACATGGAAATACAGCATTGCCATTGGCTTTTGCACATGGCCGAAGTTGACGTTGAAAACGGGAGTATTAGCCAAACACATATAAACCCAGACCACAAAGGATTGAAGCCGTCCGACTCGGTCTCCATATCACTCACCACTCCTCCACACATTCATCATGGGTAATGACGGTGGAAGTATCCCAGACCGCCGCGACCTCGTCAGAAACAAACCCAAGGTATGTAATAGTGCAATTCGGAGCTACTGGTCAAAATCCCTGATTGGCTGACCTAGGCTGAACAAGCAGACAAGGCCAACCAGACGAGGGCCCGCTGGTTCTTTTGCGCTCTTTCCAAGGTATTGGATCCGTCACAACGTAGGGGCAATACGATGTCTAATACTCATTCCGCAGCGCAAACTGCAGGAGCCTATTGTATCTTGCGCTCTCGGAAAACTATACAACAAGGATTCCATAATAGAGTATCTACTCGATAATTTCGCGTATGGGGATGGCGAGAAGATATGTGGCACATCAGATCGTTGAAAGTAAGTGATCGCAATCTCTGCGATTCACCAGCTTATACGTGTGTTAGGATGTCAAGACTCTAACGCTGACACCGAATTCCACCCCCTCCGCCCCAGCAACCACCTCATCCGATGAACGCCCACAGTTCGTGTGTCCGCTGACCTTGAAGGAGATGAATGGCGTGCAGCCCTTCATTTATCTGTCGACGTGTGGGTGTGTATTCACCCAGGCAGGGCTGAAGACAGTTACCAGCGCTCGTCGACAGAAAAGGGCGGCGATGAGCTGGACTTGTGCCCCCAGTGTGCCAAAAAGTTCTCTCGCTCCGACGACATTGTCCACATTAACCCATCTGCGGAGGAAGAGGAGGTTATGCGTGCCACTATGGATCGCCGGCGGCTCCTCGAGCCCGTCAAGAAGACGAAAAAGCGTAAAAATGCTGCTACGGGCGAGGAAACGGAGCCGCCGAGCAAGAAGCGGGCGCAGAACCAACTCCCGAGCACCAACCCAAGCGTGGCTGCCGCAAGCCGTGCGGTGGTGAGCAGTTTGGCGATGGAAGAGGCAAAGAGGAAGGCGGGGATGAGCGATGCCGTAAAAAGTTTGTATGGTGATGGAAAACAGCGGAAGGAGACGTTCATGACCATGGGGACATTCACGAGAGTACGTTTCTCCAGCTCATATTCCAACCAAATCTGACTTGCCCTGCTCAGTATGCTTAGTTGGAGATATTCTATATTACTGTATAATCATTTATGTACTTGAAGATGAATGAATGTTGTTACATTGAAAGATCACTGCAGTACTAGTCAACGGTGAGCAGTTTGGTGATGGAAGCAAAGAAGGCGGGGTGAGCAAAGCTGTAAAAAGTCTGCGGTATGCCAGTGGGAGGAGACATCCATGACAATGAGGACATTCACAAGATATGTGTGAGTTGGAGGTAGCACTATGATCATTTATGCACATGAATGCTGTTACATTGAAATATAACTACAGTGCTACTACCATCTACTCCACAACAAAAGCCCGACAGCTTCAAACACGAAATAAATCCATGTTATCATCAGATGAAAGGCGGGGGGTTTTCCAAAAATTGCTGAAAGCCGAAGCTGACAGACGGGTTCGGATGTATAATTTGCAATCAGCAAAAAGACTGTGCCTCGGTAGAAACCTCACTGGCGACAGTACATGCCCGAGCACAAGAGATGGGGATTTCGAACATTGGTCGTGCTGTTTATATACCGCTGGTTGTGCACGGACCACCTGTCTTGTTTGTTTGGCGGGGAAATTCAAATTTGGAGTGATTATGAAATTAAGACAAACTATTTAGTCGGGGTAGAGTGACTGTAGAGTACATGTTGACGGTGGGATGTGGAGCGACAGTGCAGAGCGTGAAGAGAAATTGAAAGGGCTGAAAGGAGTGAGGGATAACAGGTAATGCATGCTATGGGTATAGGGAAATAAGTAGAAAGGAATGGGTTAGAATCTCCGCGGGCCCCCAACTAAGCCTTCTATCGAATGGTGCTCCAGGTCGTTTCTGGCTTTCAAGATGGAAGCGTGCATCTCTTTCATCGCATTGCCCAGTTTGATTCCGAATCGGCTCAGGATGTCCCGCTGCCACGCGTCGTACTTGGCATTCACGCGTGATTGCACCTGCTCATAATTAATACGCAAACGCCAAACGATTTTTCGATGTCTGATGTATCAAACGTCGACCGGGCCTTCTTGATTTCCGTCAAAAGCTGTTGCCAATTAGCGAGCGAGTCCCCGAGCCTGTTGAACACATATTCGGCTTCGAGATCCCATAATGATTGGAACTGGAGCCATTTCCCAACATAGTCTTTCAGCTGTTGGACTTTGGTTCTATTAGGGCAAATGGGCGCTCCAATGTATTGTCAGGGAAGGAAGTGAGCTTCGGTCACCATCAGATGGCAGTTTAATACAAGGAATGTGGGTCACTCACAAGAGAGGTATATGTAGTTTCGGAAGCCGACGTGCCTTGCATTTGGAGGCCAATTTCATATCGCGAGCTTTGAATACGTCGTAGCCGACAGATGACACCTAGCGTTTGTTAAATAGGTACCGCACATCCAGGAGGGCGCCACATACCCAACCAGTCGTGTAATTGTTTGATCCAAGTAGAACGAGCGAACTCTATGGGTGGGTCCAAGAAGATGACCTGGTTTTGTATCCGTATCTCATGTACAATAGGTTTGAGGGTCATGTTTCCTTCCAAGAACTACAAGCCGAAAGATGAGAGCAGAAAAGGCAAAAAGAAATGGTCGCACTCGTTCTTCCTTCACTCTTCGCTCTGCCCGGCGTTTGCCCATGTCACGCAGAGGCAGAGGGTCTCGCCGTGTATCATTGTCGTCAGTTCGGTCAAACTCTGCACACCAGACTTGGATGATGTGGGTTAGCCGCTGGAGCAGTATCTCTTCTATCCGTTTATCCAACTCCGCAACCCAGTGCTCAAGATTAGCGTAACCCTCCAAGTTCAGTCGGTCAATCTTTGGAAGGGATTGATAAGACCTATTCGGTGAGTATTTTAACAGCACTTACAGCAGCTTGGATCTTGCTGAGCAACTCCGAGAACGCCTCTGATGTATAAGGACACGTTGCAAGCTCCTCAACAGCGCGTAGGATATCCTTGTAAAGATCAATCACACTGTTGGTTTTGTCCTATAATTTGATTAGATGACAGCCGGTACGGCGGGGAGGCAGACCCACCTGCAATATTGACACTACGCTAGCAAACTCCCGAACAAATTGGATGTGTCGGTTATCACGTCCATCAGCGCCGGAAACATATCTTGATGTATCGTACTGATTGACAAAATAATCCCATCGAATGTTCATGCCTAGAAGAGGTTGGTTCGGGCTTCATCTAAACCTCTGAATAGACAAACCTTTAGTGATCATCCGTTGGGATTCATTACGATACTCCGCGACAAGCCACTCGATCCCCTTATTATTTTCCACGAGATCCAATGTCTGCCCATATGTTCTAACCGTCTCCATCAGACTGACAGCATGCGGATAAACACGCTTCGCGTCTTTCGCCATATTCGTAATTGCATGTGGCACCTGGAAACTCAGCCAGAGCAGATTGCGAACCTCCTTGAATAGGGTAATGATTTGTGGATCAAAGTTGACAGCGAGTTGAAAGCCGCCGCCGCGGAGGCGGACGATTTCAAATAGCCTGCCATCAACACCCATGTTCCTGCGGTTGATATCATGTAGCCAGGCATCGTAGACAGGTCGCGTATCCAGTTTTTTACGGAAGGCACTGCTCTCGGATTGGAGCTTCTGTCCCTCGGCGTAAAGCTCCCAAGTCTTTCCAAGAACATCCTCGACACGTTTCATGTATGTGAGAAGTTGCCTCTCGATTTGGCGCGCCCAGATGATAGCTCCGGCGATGGGGGGCAGGTCGCGCATCTGTGACATTGGTATGCTTCCGAAAATCGGTATTGGGTTTTAAACTGATTAGGTTATCAGCAATCACTTTATTCTCGCAGTAGCGTACATACCTTATCGTGCAAACGTTTGATGTCTTCCTTTACGGAGTCAATTAGTTGTGTTTGGTACTCTTGAATTGCACCGCGAATCTATTCAAAGCACCTTCAGATCGGCGGTATGGCTGAATCGAAAGGATGTACCTTGGGCCGAACAAAGAGAGCATTAAACTTGGAGAACACCCGGAACATCTCGTTCGCGTTTTTTGCCGTCCCAAGCCTATCCCGCAATCGTGCTATGATCTGGTTTTCGACGCGTGACACTCGTTCATTGTACGCGTTTTCTGCGGCGACCCATATCTCCGTCCCCTCTGTGAAAATCGGTCAATGTTCGGATAACATGCCGACGAACTCACCAACGGAAACATCAAGGACGTCAATCCTTTTCACGACTTCGTACGCCTCTTTAACCTCCTCTTCCATGTCCATCCCACCAACTTCCATCCCGACTCCTCCAAGGCCTTTAGTTGGACCAGTCATCACGGCAAGCTGTTCATGCTGCTTCCGCCAGTCTCTTAGATACCGCGTCCGCTCTTCGAGTTTGGCATGTGCAGGAACAACCTTGATGGGAATAAACTTTTCTGACCGTTTCCGCATGACCTCCCGCGCTACAGGGGTGAAAATCTTCATCAATTCGTCCCATTTTGCGAATATGTTGGTTGTTTGCGCGAGGAGCCGTTCGAATGTTTCGTACGGTGTGTACGGAAGCCGGTGTGATGTGAGGATGCGTAGTAGTTGGTCATTAAAATCGCGGGATATGGCTTCGACGAGGGGGAGGGCCCGGCGGATTGGGTAGGGTGATAGTTTGAGTTTACGGTTGATGTGCCCGAAGATAAGTGTCAGAGATTCTTGTATTTTATCTAGGTCGGTGGCCGACAAAAGCTCGTTCAAGGGGAAATCCTTCATAAGTTGATTGTATTTGTGTACTGTGGCAGGATGAGATAGTGAGTAGATTGGATATTAGGGCGTACCGATATCCATTGCATCCTTCAGGCCTGTATCTGCTATAAAGCTCACAGTTGCGCGGAACCGCTTTGCATTCCGCAAACAGTCCATGACCATATTGACTTCTTCGCTTCGGAGCTGCGTTTCTATATCTTCGAGAGCCCTCTCCAGACTAAGCCAGAAATTTATCTCCTGCGATGCTGTTCCCGACGAAACGTCTCGATTCAGCTTTGTCACGGCTTGAATTGATTTGATCCATGAGTTTACGTGGCCATGTAGTGAATTGAGAAAAGCGCTGTCGGAGAGGGTTTTAGCAGGAATATTTGAGAGTGTGGGTCGGCTGCCAGATGTTTGGGCCTGACAGGGTTGTCACCATGGTCAGAGGAAACGGTAGGTGAGAGGAGGATGACACCTACCTGCTCAACAGCCCTCTGTATTATAGGATGGATTACAAGATGAGTCTCCGGTATCTCAACGTTCTGCTGAAGATGAAGTAGCGAAAGCTCCAGCTCGGCGAACTTCTTCTTCGTCATGGGAATACCTGGAATTTATGAGCCTCTCGAAATCTCTATCAGTCCGAAAAAAACAAACCCATTTTAGTATCGCCATCCTTCCCGCTGCCCCGCGCTCCTACAAAAGCATCGAACCAAGGCTTCACCCCACAACTCACTACCGCATGCAGACTCTCGTAAGGCGTTTCGTCACCACCGAAGAGATTCAAAAAGTGAAGTTGTGTCGCCAGAGGTACTAGGAATCCAGAATAGGACCGCGTTTGATAAGCGCCAGGGTAGTTGCATGCGAGGGTGATATGTAAGATGAGGAGTGAGGTGGTAGCTGTGAACCGGTGGCGCGTCATCTGTATATGCATCATTTAGCCCATTCACGAAGGCCGTAATACCATGCTCAAGAAAACACACCCTCAACCTCCTCTTTGACTTTCACAACATAAATCACGCCTCCTGGCTCTGTAGCGAAACGTGTAACGCGTGTTTCAAATTCATCGTCGAATAGAGAGCCAAGTTCCGAGTGTAGCGCGCCGATAACTGGAGGTAATAATGATACAAGATATGTGCGAAATATATCGGCATCGAATGAGGTTGTCGTTTCAACCACTGGGGGTTCGTGATTGAGTGAGCCATTAGTGGTCGTCAAAGGGGTCAAGGGTGGTTCCATGGTGGATACGTGGATCTTGTGGATGGGGATCGACCTTTTTTCCTGCGCAGGTCTCGCAAAAGCACGGCGACCAAAATGGTTTATGTAGTGTTTGCGTAAGTCGTTGCTGCTGTCCACACAGAGCCCCACCAACTAGGAGTTTAGACACAATTTCTTCCATTAGAACCACAAATGAGCTTACAGAAATTAACTAATTCTGGTACAGCCTGGCTGGCCAGAAATTTCACCAGGATTGGGACGAAGGGTGTATAGATGGACGAGGACAGGAATCTATTTACATTTGCTTGGCATGCGCTTGAGGGCGTAATAACGGATAATAATCTACAGTGACCGGCACAATTGACCCGGAGGCCCGACGGTGGTCAATCACTGCGGAACGTTTATCATTCAACTAGATTCAGAACCAACCACCAAATGTACCACAACTATGCTCCGACCCATGGCAGGGCCGCCAGGTAAGACCCGCGATTTTCCAATCCCGATTCAAAAGTATTTGGACGTCCCTGCCATATCCAAATTCTGGTGTAGTACGTCCAACCAGCTCTGAAAATACCTACGGACCACCAAGTTCCAGCCAATTCCAACCTGTGCATGTCCAACGCGGAAATAAGCCCGAGTTGTCTGACAGCACCCAGGCTGGGGCCAAGGTTTTGGCAAGTCTATTCTAGCGTTCCGCCCATGCCAGTGGTGGTCACCAGTCACTCGGTCGGACTCATCCCTAGTATGTTTTTTCTATTCCCAGATTTCATCCATTCGAGCCGCTCTGAAAATATCTTCAGACCGCCAAATTCCAGCCAATTCCAACCTGTGCATGTCCAACTCAGAAATAAGTTTGGATTGTTTGACAAAGCCTAGACTAAAAACCAAGATTTTGACAAGCTCATCCTTACGTTCCGCCCATGGTGGTACCAGTCACTTGTTCGGACTCATCCCTAGTATGTTTTTTCTGTTCCCATATCTTCATACACCCGAGCACTCAGGGGCTACTCTCAATATGGTAAGCACCGCTCTGGCACTGGCGTCGACGACGTCGAGTGCCGTTGACGTGGTATTTGTTCCCAAATCCGAGTCACCGGTGGGTGTGTCCCTCCTCCCTTTTTCTCTCTGCAAACACGCTGTAAGTCCGCGTGACAGTGCTCTGCGGCTTGTGGGCGACGCAGAAACACAACACGGGGATACTTCCACGATCACATCGGCGAAATAATCGGTTACCATGAGACGGATGCCACCCCGAGTCCTTGGACCAAAATATGGTCGTGGATGTATAGTCATGAATGATACGATCGTCCGATAGTATCAAGATGCCAAGAGAACCTATAGGGCATGCCTAAGATATTAGCCAGCAACCGACTGAAGTCCAAGGAGTTTCCCTTTTTAATTCATGCAGTTTGGACTCTGGAGACAGTCGGAGGATCGTCGCTACTCGGACCCCCCCCCCCAGATTCAACAAATTTGATGGTTACGCGGCGAACGATAGGTACTCAATCATCCCCCCAACACGAGTTGCACTGGATGCAAAATAGTGAGGTTTTGCATCGCCAACTCACGATCTATGAGGCTGTGACCAGACTCATGATGAGCGCAGACAATGGAATCAAACAAGGGCCTGGGGTACCTATTGGTGGCCTCAGATTTGAGCCTCTAGTACATCAGGGTGCATATATGTTCCGAGTGCACTTTAGCAATCACTTGCGTTGACTCGGAGCGCGCCCGACTCCGGGTTACCCAAAAAGATGACACCAGAAGCCATTGCGGGCTCTGTATTTGGGAACTCTGACAGCTAGTGATGGGAGGGAACGCGAGCGCTCCGCGGAACAGGGTAACCCTGGGTCATTAATAGCACATCAGATCCCCGGGCCTTAGCAGCTGTCGCGCCTTGACGTAGTATTCGGCGACATAATTATAACAGTTCCATAAATAAGTAATACAATAATAAAGCCCCAAAAGTCCCATGTGTTTTTACGGCTGATCAGACACAGGCGAGGGAGTATCCATTTCGTAGCATCTTCCTCATGCGGGGGATCCGTGGTATCAAATTCGTTGGTGCCAAACTCGTCCTCGTCGTCGAAATTAAGTGGAATATCGAATTCTTCGAGTGCCATCATGTTCTGAAATGTGGAAGTACCGGCGGTGCCAAGTGTGCCCGGGAGGTAGGTGGTCGATGTCCTCCCGGTCCCCTTTGACTGGGGGGCCACAACCCAGGTCCCGATGGATGCTTGGTTGGGATTATTTTGAGCTCCGTGTGAAACGTGTAACTTTTGTCCCGCCTCGCGAAGGTTCAGCATAAGTCTAAAGGCATATTGAGCGCTCAGCCGCTAACAAATCGATTAAAAAATACCGTGCAACAAGAATTGCAGTAATCCTTGATTTAAACGGATGAGAGGTGACAAAAGATTAATTTGTAGTGCTTACATGCTCGCGAATGGTGCGTTGATAGCACCAATATCAGGCTTGGCTCGTCATGAGTGTTTGATTCATTTTAATTGTTAATTTGGCTTACAGGTGCGAGCTAAAGACTAACGTCAGATTGTGTATCGCATATCAGCGGAGAAACATACGGTGAGCATGAAAACGTTGACCAAATTCACGATAAAAATGACCCTGAATGAAAATATGAGTAGCCGCCTGGGTGTTTCTACACGGTTCACACTGACATAAAATACAGCGTTCCATCTCTTACTATGAGTGTAACCAACGGCACAGTTGACTTGGTCATATGCATGTATATCGCCCGACCAAGGGTCAAAGCAAATATCATAGCATCAAAGACAAGTGCAGCGATGTATAGAGCGGATAATTCTGAATTAAACAGGGGTGAGAAATAAGCTCTGGACCGGGGCGGTGCAATAAGACGTACGAATCCCCGTCCCAGGCTTTTCGCTTGGCACGCAGCCAATGAACCCAGGTGGAAGTTGGGCGGGTACGCCACCATCAATAGACCACTGAGGTAAGCGTCGGCGATAAGGAAGAGATCAGCGGGACTGATATAACAATAGGGAAAGCTAAAACCCACCCCCATAACCCCAAGTTGAGCCAAATATACAGGAATGGTAATATACAATATCCACCGTGCTAGGGTCGTGAGTCAGCAATGGCGGATACAGGGATCCCGGCGAAGCTTACAGCGGGCGTAGATAGCATGTACTCTCAAAACTATGGTCATGTTATCATTTCATGGATCGTGGACGAGGGGCCTCGCCAACTTACTTAATATAACTGAAATCCGCCGATGAGAATTGCTGCCATGGGATATGAGTGCGATAACGACCCACCTCCAGTTGCGACGCTAATGATTGGTCCTACAGCTACTGGGAGCCATATCCAATCGCTGCACGTCTTTCCAGACCAGTGGGGGTTATGCTCGGCCACGAGGTTTAGGATAGAGACGATGGGGGTGACATAACGGAAGACAAAGAAGAGATATGACGGTATACTCTTCCGCTGGTTCCAAATGTAAACCCGTTCTCTCTGTACAAATAATCAATTAGCGATAATATATTTTCCAGAAGGGGAGGAGTACCTCGAATGTAAGAATGTGGTCATAAAGAAGCATTACAGTAGATGCCAGGATGTAATATTTATTATCGAGTCTATGGCGATAATTTAATGAATGGGCCTAGATTGGAATAGGAGTGCGTGTGCTAAGCTTACAGATGCTCCCAGCCAGTTTCCAGCTGCTTCAAAACAGCGGGGGGCAAGGGTTGTCCGGGATCCATGAAGGGACGTTGGTGGATTGTTTGTCTGTGACGGACCCACTTTCAGGGTGGGTGGAAGTAGTGGTGAAATTACGCCCAAGAACCGCGTAGCTTATCCGAGCCTACGTTATAAGGCCATGGGCAATTTGGATTATCGTCCTCATGGAGCTAGTCATTCTCGGAATAAACCGTACCACGCCGTCACGGCGTCGTGAAAAACTCTCGCGATGCCGATGTCATATGATACTTTTCGAACTATTCGGAGGTTCGAACTTTGGATTTGGTTTCATTGCTATGCCCTTCTCCCGCCAGGGCAATCATACCGTTGTTGTGGCCAGACTCGGTACCAGCAACCTAAAGATCAGTACAACCTACCTCAGAAATGTACTAGGCGGTGTTTCAAATGTTTTACACTCACATAGCATTGAGGAGAGAAATTTCGTATTTCAAACGCGAATGGCGTTACCGTGGAGATTCCGGAGGATGCAGAGTCGCATGGCATGAACCATCATCGCATCAGCGCTGCTGTCATTGATGCCGAGCTTGAGTATATTCTCCAAGCGGGTGGATGTAAAAAATTGTTCTGGGCCGCCGATAGCCCAAGGATATCTGCAATTTTCGGGGTCTGTGTTCGGATATCAAGATTTGGGGCCTGCTACCGCTTGCCACTGTCAGTTTCCCAGGCCTTCCTCAGTTACAACCAACAGGAAGAGTTGGCCCAGAAGTCTCGTACCTGGGCTCGGAGCGGTGTTGAAGTTGGCCGTTGCCATCAAATGTGTGTTTTTTGTGCCTGTCATCACGGTGAAAACAATATACAAGGTCAACTTGAATCGGTCACAACCTACACCTACAGACACCTACATCTACAGACTGGTTCAGCGATTCCAGACCCGTTGGCTTCCATTCGCCGCTGATATCTGTCATCTATTGATATAGATTACTTGAACCTAGCAGGGATCCGTTCCCCAGATAGTCCTCGCTTACTGATCCTTCTCCAACCAAACCCATGGGTCAACAGCAAATGATGGTGTTCCCGCCTATCGAAATAATCGCCCCATCGTAAACTTGATTGCAAGACACGACAAAATAGTACTCGTGAGGGGCACGAGACAAACACTACGGGCAAGTCGCCGATTATCAAAAGTGTGGGTTAGGAAGACTATTCGTAATGATAGAAGATTGATGATCATGGCCATTAGGTTCCTAGAACCCGAACAAAGCAAAAATATCGCAAATCTGTCCTCCGTCGACCCACACCGCAGCGGCAGCAGCATACGTTGAACTGTTGGCCGCATTGGGCACTCCCACGAACTATGTATATATGTCCCCTGCTAGCGTCTGACTAACTTGAAAGTTGACTAGTACTATTCACCAGCATGACCACCATCCAAGGCTTTTCTGGGACTGTTGTAACACCCTCCTCCCCTGATTACGAACAGGCAATACGCCGAGTATCCGCCACCAGCATCCTTCGCCCCGCATATGTAGCCTTTCCCAAAACCCCCGCCGATATCACCCGCGCCCTCGAGTTTGCACGCGCGCAAACCCCCCGCTGGAGGTTGCGGTCAAGGGCGGCGGATGTCACCCATCTGCGGCTTCGTCATCTGAGGGTGGCCTCGTCTTTGATCTATCTCAAATGAAGGCTGTCCGAGTCTCGGAAGACAAGAAGACCGTAGCCTTCCAGGGTGGTGCCGTCTGGGGCGATGTATACACCGAGCTTACGAACCACAACCTTGTCGTTGTTGGCGGAAACGTCTGGTTCGTTGGGGTTGGAGGGCACATCACTGGGGGAGGATACTCGAATATTTCTGGCCATCATGGATTGGCGATCGATAACCTCATCGAGGCCACGGTTGTCTTGGCTGATGGTAAGGTCGTCAAGTGTAACGCACAAAACGAACCGGATTTGTTCTGGGCGATCAGAGGTCAGAATTGATGATTTTATCCCATATTTGTGTATTTAAATCTTCACAGGCGGGGGCAATCAGTTTGGGATTGTCACAGAGTTTGTTGTGAACACATTCCCAGCCCCGGGGCCCACGCTCGTTGGTGCATTGGCCTACCCGGGAACTGAGCTCTCCAATGTTCTCAAACTCGTCAGGGTGCGTTTTCTCAGCTATTGAACCCAGCTCAGCGATATCTTATCAACCTCGCTATGATTACAGGAATTCCTCGAGAAGCAGACCCCGAAAATGAGAATTATGCTAGCCTTCGCCCGTGCGCCCCCCCACTTCCATGTAAGTGGCCCCGCAACAGCAAATAAAAATCCTTAAATCGTTCTCTCGATAGCCGGGTATAACGATCATCCCGTACATCGAAGGAGATACTCAAGAGGCTGAGAAGATTATCGCCCCCTTCCGTACCACTGTCACCCCAGTGTTTGAGAGGATTGGGTCAGCCCCGAACCAAAACGCCGTGACCCACGGCGCCGATGCAATGCTGGCCAATGTTCCCCCGCGCTCGGCCATTGGCGGGGCGTTGTTCACAGATCTATGGGATGATGTGGTTGGCCAGGTGTTCGGCGAATGGAGGGCGTTCACCGAAAAAGAGGAGACAAGAGCCAGCATGGTGATGTGGGAATTCGGATATAGAGATAGGATCGCCGAGGTGAAGGCAAGTGATACTGCATACCCCGCAAGGTCACCTCATTACTATGTGCTCGCCACTGGGCGGTATGTCTTGGCCCATGTTTCAGCATTCACTTGTCTGATTTTTTCCGCAGCCACACCCAACCATCATCCGACGCGTCAACTCGTGAATGGGTCTCACGAATTGCTACACTCGTCAAGGATGCCAACACCGAGAAAACGGGCGTAAAGCTTCCTACTCCAGGTAACTTTTCCCTAGGGCCTGACAGCGTGGGAGTGGAGGAGGTATACGGGAGCAACTTGGCTCGGCTAAGGAAATTGAAGGCCAAGTATGACCCCAAGAAGGTATGGAGCAGGGGATGGGTCATTGAACCGGATTTCGATTGATCCCGATCGAGTGAATGTGCGAAAGAATTAAAATTACCATTGTACTTGCCACCAAATCTGATGATTCCTTGACCTTGACACGAGGATAATCCCCAGACCTCATCTGCAATGCTTGGATAATGATGCGTAGTACCGCAAGTGTACCGCATGGCTCCAAGCGCAATCTGTCCTTATTCGCAGATTATGCGGCAAGAAGAAAGATCTATATGGTATGTTAAGCACCTCTCGTAAGATCATACACTGTCAGCAATCAGTCTTTCCGGAACTTCTACATATCCTCTCCAGCATTCCACAAAGGCAGCCAGCTCGGCACCTTCAACCACGCGGTGATCTGCGCTCCAGCTCACACCAACCTTGAGTCTCCTCTCACCCGAACCATCGCCTCTCTCAACATCCCAAACCCATTTGGCCCTCCCTATGGCGACAATAGCAACTCCACCCCCAGGAACAAGGACCGGGGAAGCGAACTCTCCAGCGCCTAATGCTCCGACGTTGGATACTGTCAAGGTACCCCCACGCTTGGGCATTTCCTTTGGAGATAAGCCGCAGGGCGTTTGACGACCGAGATGGGAGAGATGTTTCAGCTGTGACGAAAGGGAATAGATAGACTGTGCGTTGACCCCCTGTAACGTTGGAGTATAGAGACCCGTGGGAGTTGATAGTGCGATACTTATATCCGCTTGAGGGCGGATCGTGAGAGTAGGTTTTTGTGAGGCTGGTGTTGATGATGTCACTGGTGTTATCGATGAACGGAACAAGGGCCATTCAATCATGGATTTCGATAGTGTTTTGAGGAGGATAGGGAGATAAGTCAGGCGGGTGAATTGATGGGATGCGGGTACTTGTGGCGGCGACGGCGCGGGGTAAATTGCAGATGGATTGACTGGCATGTAGGATGATGGTATCGAAGGGAGGAAGTGCTGGGGAATATGCGCATTCAAGATTGGTAGCAGATTGTGTAACGCGGTGATATCAAGAGTGGTGGAATACCTACGCGGATCAGTCAGTGGTAGTAACACATATTCATTTTGAATACAAACCCGAAATGTGGGATTTCCAAACTCTACATTACCACCATGAGTGAACCAGAAACGTTCGACTTGCGATGCACTCACTTTGACCATGGCTTTCCACATGCCGTACCGAGTTCTGCCTAACTCCGCAATAACGTCCGCACCAGCTTGGGTATGCTCAGACGTCTGGGCAGCGCTCTCACTGGACAAATACGCTTGTACGTCCTGTTTCTCTATCCGACCATCTTTGCCGCTGCCTGGAGCCAATTTGGCAAGGTCAACGCCACTCTGACGCGCAAAGTGGCGTACGGACGGAGCGGCGAAGACATTCTCAGACCCCATATTTTGGACTTCCGGGACAAACTCTGGGTCCATTGGGTGGCGCCGCCGCTGCGATACATCGTGTTCTGCTTGTGGTGGCGGTGGAGTAGGGGTAGATTCTGGGACCGGGGAGGGCGGCTGACTCGCCGGTGCGGGCGGTGCTGTATCGACAGGCTCAACCGTTGATGGGTCGGCACCTACGACGACCTCCTCATCTACCTCGATCAAGCAAAGGCCCGACCCCACCTTCGCGACCTCTCCCTCTTGCACAAGGAGCTCCTTCACCACCCCATCGAATGGACTGGTAATCTCGACACTGGCCTTGTCGCTCTGCACTTCACAAAGGGGATCAAAGGCCTGTACAGTAGCCAGGGGCTTAACACTCCTGTAGTATGTATTCTTCAATTCATTTGACCACGGATATTAGTTCCGGCCGGCAACGAACCACTTGATAACCTCGCATTCGGTTATTCCTTCACCAATATCGGCAAGTTTGAACTTCTGTACAACCTTCCTCGAGGCCCAGGAGTTAGGTGTACTATGAAAGTAAGAAACGAGTGCAGGTCGTCCGATCAGTCGACGAAGTGGGTGAACGAACATCATGGTGGTTCTAAGTTAAGGAGGAAACCAGCGGTTGGGGTTAGGTTCACGGACGGAGCCTATGGTTTATTTGTACTTCCTAATTGACGCGACGACGAAATATCATATATTCACCCTTCAATCGAACCATAGGTTGGTTGATATCTCTTCCTACCAAGAAAGAACCTCATGCCCTTCAATTACTAAAATTATATTTCTTTTTCGCCCTCCATTCTATGAACGATGGCCAGACCCAATACAAGAGCTGCGCAATTCGCATCCAAGATGGCATAAAAACGTTCCTTTCGTATCTGTCAATTGCTGTGATACACCTCTCGGCGACATTTTGGCGCTTCAGCCCATGCTTGTTTGGATCTGCCTCTCGTATGGGGCCACTGTCGACCGCAGAGGCGCGGAAATCACCCTCCACTGTTGATGGGAAAACAAATGAAAACGAGATCGAGGGATGCTCGATGGCGAGGGCCTGGTAGAGCGTTAAGGATGCCGCCTTCGTAGATGCATACAGAGTCCGTGTAGGGGGTGGTATTAAAGCGGCCATAGATGAGACCAATAGTATTGAGGGAGACTTCGACGTTGTTTTGAGCAAAGGAATCTGCAAGGGAAATCATCAACTGTCATGGTCATAGCGCCCGGGCTTGATGGAAAATGCCAGGGATTTAGTCAATGACATACGAGGGTCACCGCTGATATCAAAGGACCATTGAGGTTTCCCCGAGTCGCTAATTCTGCTGAGTGTAGGACCTTCCGTATGCCATTTTCAGTGGCCTCTGCAGGTTCAAAACCCCCTTCCTGCATTACTAGGCCAGCAATTGCCATGAGCGGTTGTAGGGCTGAAACACCCGCAACAACAACCAGCGTGTCGAGACCCTGCCACTCTTGAATATCAAATCAATCCAAGATTACACGACACCATAAATATATCCTACTGACCTTTTACCAAGGTGGTTCGGACACGAACCATTGCATCTATGTCCGCAAAATCCCCTTCAATTCCCAACAGCCCTCCACTGTCCTTTTCGGGCCCCGGGTGGAGGGCGCGGCATTCAGCAAGAACTTCCTTGATCTTTTCAGCGCGGCGGCCGATAACGCAAACCCTTGCACCGCGTCTGGAATACAAGTGGGCGATTGCTTGACCAATCCCACCTGTTGCACCTAGCACCAAAACCCTCTCTCCGAGTCTCGGGACTTTGTGGTAGCGTTCCAGGCGACGAAAAAACCGTTGAGCGATCAACAAAGCTGGCAACAAAGCAAGGGCAATCTGGCTTGGTGTCCACCCAGAGTAAAACAAGGATAGCTTTTCGCGGACCATAGGTAGATTATCTCCCTGCAGACCAAGTTTACTCGAGATGGTGGAAAATCAGAGTCCTATGTAGACCAACATAATCACCTTTGCGGGGGAGTTTTGGGTTACCGGTTGCCGGATGGATCGACTGTGATCAATGATTGCTAACTCTACCCAATAATATATGGTTTATTTTTACTCGCGTGATTACGCTTTTTCAGTCAGCCTAGCCATTGGCAGCTAAGCTTATACTTAGGACTGTAGCCTCTTGTAGCCTCCACCATATTATTGGCAACTGTCATTTCCGACTCCAGATCCTCGGCCCCGCATTTTCCCTCACCATAGCGGCCCTCCAATGAGTATCCATCGACATCATGATGGCGATGGCGCCCCGACCCTATGTCGTCTCACTATACCAGTAGCTGGCATACTGCATGAGAAAAATACATAGCAAAGACCCGCTCTACTGGCGCCTCAGGTATAGTAGAGGTCAATTCCTGCTCGGGCAGTTTCAGATTGATAAAGAAACCCAAAAGGCATATAAGTGCTCCTTGGGCATCGCAGAACTAAATCCCCAATGTTGTCACCCGAACAGACGATTCACGTCCTGCCAAGATTCCAGCTTGAGTCTGGCGCACAGCTACAACAAGTTCCTGTCGCGTACAAGACTTGGGGTACGCTCAACGCCGCCAGGGATAATGTTATGGTAATTTGCCATGCGTTTACGGGCAGCGCCGACATTGAAGATTGGTGAGTAATATCTGGAAAATGCTGACGACAACCCCCTGATGTCCAGACAGGTGGGGACCTTTGTTAGGGAGAGGGAAAGCTTTTGATCCTAGCCGTTACTTTATTTTTTGCGGCAATGTCCTTGGTTCGCCCTATGGATCTGCCTCTCCTGTCACGTTGGATCCGCACACCGGAAAGCCTTATGGGCCACAGTTTCCCCTAACAACAATCAGGGATGATGTACGGTATGGGGATTATCTCCTGTATATAAGCGCATGGTTATTGATGGTTGACAGCATCCATAAATATGTGCTTGATCACCTGGGCGTTACCTCCATTGCGGTTGTTATCGGCGGGTCTATGGGCGGGATGGCTGTGCTGGAATGGCCCCTCTGCACACCCAAAGGTTACGTTCGCCATATCATACCAATGGCTACCTCGGCTAGGAATTCCGCATGGTGTATCGCCTGGGGGGAAACTCAACGCCAGTGCATCCTCAGTGACCCGGGGTATAACGGTGGCGAATATACCTCCCAGCCTTCTGCGGGCCTTGCTGCTGCTAGAATGTGTGCGATGCTGACCTATCGCTCGCGGAATTCATTTGAAAGTCGCTTTGGACGGAGCAACAAGGAGCACTCCACCAGGCATTGTAAATCACGGTCTTCCCACACCACCATCCTCCCCAACAACATTATATAAAACGCCCACGAATACGCCTGCCTCGAGTCACCCATGCCCATCAAAACAAATACCTTCCCCTCACGGATTTTGCGTGCAGTCTTATTTGGGATACCAAGGAGAGAAATTCATATCGCGTTTCGATGCTAACTGCTATATCCATATCACGCACAAAATGGATACGCATGACCTGGCACGGGGGCGTACAGATCACGACAATAAATCCATCCTGTCTACCCTACCCCCTCAAGCGCTGGTGGTTAGCATCGAATCAGATGGTTTGTTCATGCCCTCTGAACAGACGAACTAGCGGATCACATACCCAATGCCGAGCTTGTCACGATACCGTCCCCGGACGGACATGATGGTTTTTTGCTTGAATTCGAACGCATCAACACCCATATCACTACGTTCCTGAAAAGAGAATTCCCAACCTGTATACCGCGGACCCCGGTGGGGTACTCGACAAGTTGAGCTTTGAAGTAACGAAGACTAGTGTATTTGGGGAGGCCGAAGTGTCAAGTACGTTTTTGGATCTAGGGAAACAAAGCTAATATCCGGTTTTGATCCAGGATAACTCACGCTGCCCGATGTCGGGTTTGTGCTCAGCACCGTATTCAACTGTACCCATTGTAATGTTATTTGTTCTTGATAACCCATGTTACTACCCACTGCACGACATGTATAAACATAGATCTAGCTTAAAAACTGCCCCGACCCCACTGCAAACTTCCCTAGCTTCCTGGTGCATCGTACGCATCGCGACAAGTGGCTACTGTTCCGCCGCCCGCGGCCGCGTGTTTATAGTCGCCTCTGATTCCAAACAATCCAGACAGATGTAGCCCCTATGCGCTGACAGAATAATTTTACATTCATATAATCGCCTGCACAATTCCTACTCCAGGCCACGCATAGTTCGGAATTCGGCGTCCGACAGTATCGCGTAGGCATAATACCCAACCAGAATTCTCAACCAGATCAAATGCGTTGCCTGCTACTGGTCCAAACCCGCCCATCGAAGATGACCTCTCCACTGAAAGGACTATTATCTCGACCATCGGCCGATCGGAACAATCGGGTGGGTTCAGGGAATGACTCGGTGCGGCAAAGCCATCATAAAATTTAATATATCACGAAAGGTAGAAACCATCCACACCCTCCACTCTCATTTACCCAGCTCCCAGTTCTACACACATATGGCTATTGGAAATGGACACGCTACCGCTATCGCAGACCTTGATGTACGTGTCTCGTAGACCCCCTTGCCCACCCCAACTAGATGGGGGTTTGTAACATAGGCATCAAAGTTAACGATTACACTGGCTGATTCGTTAAAACCCCTCCCTGTGCCGGAGGACCTTGCTTTTGGGGAGGTATGGAGCGTGTCTACCATCATGACCTGGAATGCCTGAACCAACCGTATCACAGACAAAAACGGACTACATGCTCATCGCCCACTATAATCCAGCCTCCGGCTGGTCTGCGCCAGAGATAAAACCATACGGGCCCCTCACCATCGACCCCTTTAGTTCGTGTCTGCAGTACTGCACAAACATTTTTGAGGGCATGAAGGTACGCGGCTTTGGCTTCCTTATCGCGGGGTCTTCACAGACTTTTGCAGGCATATTTAGGCCCCGACGGGGTTCCTCGACTCTTCAGGCCTGACCAAAATATGCAACGCTTCGCACGTTCGGCAGAGCGTGTCGCACTACCCGTGGGTTTCTCATGGCTTCTTTACCACAATAAAAGGACTGACGGCCCGGAGCGACTCCAGACTTTCGACACAGCGGCTCTGCTCGCCCTGATCAAGCGCCTTGTGTTGCTGGAATCAAGATGGATACCCACACTTCCGGGTACAGTCTCTACATCCGTCCAACCATGATTGGGACCAGGGCATGTTCGTACCGCCTCTCAGACCGCAGCCTGGGTGTACTTACTGACGTGCGATAGCCTTCGGAGTCGCAGCATCAGACAGCGCGACGCTTTACATCGTGGTGTCCCCGACGGGGCCGTACTTCCGCACCCGCAATAAAACCATCTCCCTCCTCGCAGTGGGGGACATTGCCCGCTCGTGGCCAGGCGGGACGGGGGGACACAAGCTAGGCCTAAACTACGCCCCCGGGTTCCTGCCACAACGGGCGGCGGTGAAGCAGGGGTACGATCAGAATCTGTGGCTGCTCGGAGAGGACAAGAAAATAACCGAGGCTGGAGCGATGAATTTCTTTGTCGTGGTCAAGCGTGATGACGGAGGTGACTTTTAACTCACTGAATTTGGAAGTTGACATTTTCTGATGCCATTGACTCAAACACCAGATCTGGACGTCCTCACGCCGCCCTTGGACGGCACCATACTGCCTGGGGTGACCCGAAACTCATGCATGTTGATTCTCGAAGCCCATTCCTCGGGGAAAATCACCTTACCGGGCGTCCCACCGTCCACGCGTATTCACGTTCGAGACCGCATCCTCACCATGTCCGACCTGTCGAAATGGTCCGCCGAGGATAGATTATTAGAGGCGTTTGGGGTGGGGACCGCCGTTATAGTCGCGCCCATCGGACGTATTGGCTTTGAAGGTACGGACTTGGTAATACAGAAATCTGATTCGGGGCTCGGGCAGGTGGGTGCTGCCCTCTGGAAGACGATCACGGATATCCAAACGGGGGTGCAAAAATGGGATAGCTGGTGTATCCCTTGTGTATGAAAAGTTATTTATCTATAATAGAAAGTGATTCTGATTTATACATCATTTGAAAGAGTAGCTTCCAAAGGTAGGATTCCTCATGAGTACAGATATTCCGATAAAACTTGAAAATACGGCAGCAGCCTCAAAAGTTGGGCGGGGACTCGCTTATGGCACCATATGTTCCTGATTCCGACAAGCCCGTCAGGAGGCGGGTGCGTTCTGTTTGCGATGCGTCTGTGTCTCGGCGGCGTTCGCGTTCCACAATCCTAAACGCCAATTAGGTGTCATGTAGAGAGCAGAGGTGAGATATTGGGTTACCCTCGCATCACTGCCGATGTTGTCATGCGTTTCGCGCGTCTCTTGCTTTGATTGTCTTCGTAGCGGTCAGTCTCATCGACAATTTCTTCCGAGATTATTTCCTAATAAATGGAAACCCAAATGGGTAGGTGTTTGGTCTTGAAAGTCCGACGTGGTGCATACCTCAATGATATCTAGGCCGCAGATGAGCCACAGAACCCAATAGAAGCTAGTTGCGGGAAAGCTCACCTTCCAGCGTGATTACCCCAATGGCGCCCCCAGATCTTCCTGGCGTGCGGCTGATGAGCAACAAATGGGCGCGTCCCGTTTGGCTAAGTGGGTTGAGTATGGGAGATACAGGAAGGTTAAATTATTCACAAGTAGTCAAGTGCCTGGAAGCAGTTAATTGATGGGTGGGCTTCGGGGAGGATTGAGAGGGGGAAGCTTGAGACAGGCAAGGCCTTGGATGGGTCGTAAGTCAGAAGCTTCACATATCAAATTTTGTGAGTGGTGGAGCCAGTTTAGACTCACGATAACAGCCACCTTCTTAATTAACAGCAACCCAATGAACGCCGATTTATCCTTGGGATCATGGACGGGGAAGCGGGAATAGCCACTGAGAAGACTAGAACGATATTGTGAGTTGGGCCGGGTGCGAATCGGGGTGACGAACATGGCATCAACAGTAGTGTGGTCTAGAATCGTGTCCGTGCTAAGAACCACAACATCCTGAGATTATCAGCATCCGTCGGCATAGGAATTGACGAATGATTCACCTTCATTGGAGTCATAATCATTTCGACATTCTTAGTATTGAGTTCCAGAACGCCATTTAGAATGGTGATCTCGTCGTCTCTCAAAGGTTCTTCGCCTGTGCGATGGAATTGCAGGAATGATTTTAGTTCCGCCTTTTTGTAGGTATGTTGTTCGTTTGCTCCTAGAACATAGTCGAGTAATTTGGCGATGGGCCACGCAATTGGAGCTGCAAAAAATGTCGGTTGATGACGTCAGATATCTACGGTTCTCGGGACATACAAAGAATCCACATGAGTCCAGCACCACAGGTGCGCACTTGGCGCCAATGGAAAGTCCATATCGAACGCTGACCGCTTGAGGAATGATTCTGTGAAAGATTAGCGCGCGCCAATTTGAAAAGTTATTTAGCTCACTCGCTAAATGAAAGGGTACACCGGGTGAATACATAAAGCCCAGCTTCGAGACTCGTGAAATATTATACCCAAAAATAACTTGGAGAGAGAAATATTATGAGTTTCATATCCTGTGAAAATAGGAAAATGAAGCACCAATCGCTGTTGTAGATATCACGACCGCAGCAACCCCACCCCCAATCTCATGGAAAGGTCAGTTTTTGGCTATGCACGATAACTAGGACCTACAGCACTATCCAAAAAGATGGGCAAACTTTCGTTGATGATCTATAGTAGCGTCATATCTTTGAAGCCATATTTGCGTGGAATCGGACCAACCACATTTCCCAGAAGAAGCACCTTTATAGATCCGTTAATATTCGAAATGCCTGGGTCGGGAGTGGAGTGGCTTACAACGAGGACCCAATGACGTCCTCTCTGCATCAATTTTAGCACTTTGCATGGACTGTAAGGAGAGTATTTTGGAGTTGGTTATTCGAGGCCCACCCTTCTTGGCGTTGCTCTGTTCCGTCAAATCGTCCGACGACGTAGCCAATACACGGAGGTGTAGCTCATCCAGTCCCATAAGCCCAAGCGTTAGACTAGGCCGCAGTGTAAGCGATTGACAGCGACAATCATTGAGCACGAACCCGGCAAAAACACCGCCAGCTAAAACCAAAACTGCGCTGACCAGGATCCTGGTCCAGTATTCGGGTGAGCCAGGTTCAGGCAGCTGGCGATGTGCTGAGGCCTCCACAGAGGAGGACGACGTCGCCCATGCGGACCGAACTATAGGTACAATAAAAGGAGGTAGCATCAGGAGGAAGGTTTGACTTCTGCACAGGGCAGCAAGAAATTCCGTCACTATTATACTAATGTCACGATAATCAGTCACATGCAACTCCAGAAAATTGGTGCTCACACGACCTTGAAGGATCATCGATCGGCCGATAGCAATATTTGCCATTCGATGCCCATTTGTCGGTCGGCTATCCGCTCGCAAATCTCCTCCATCTCCATCCTTTCCGGCCCAATATTGTTTCACCGCTCAGGTGCCTAAAATATTCCATGTCCAACTCCCCGAAAATTGGAGAAGTCAGACTGCGGAATGAGTCAGACACCAAACTCCCCGATAGCAAAAAACCTCGCCTTGACAGTGGGAATCGTCGCAGCTGGAAGAGCAACAAAAAGATAGCGAGAATCCGCAAACGAAATGGAGGTCTTCCCGAGATTTGTTCTCCCGAGGACGTCTTGTGGCGCGAAATTATCATGCATGTTGGCAAAGACGTGGTGGACGAAGCAGTCAGAGACGGAACCGAGTTTGAATCACCATTTGAGTTCCGCGAGGAAGTCACGCTCACTGTAGCTGGTCTCTGTCCCACTGGTACGTCCTTACCTCCCCAGACGACGGGTGATGCGCTCATTGTCAAGGAAGGGATTAATCAATATTAACTACAGGGGAAGCAATTGCACTGTCACCGGAACCCAAACGACCATGGGCCGTCATTATCCCGTTCTCTCTGCCTGGAGAAACAATCCAAGCGCGTATATACCGCAACGCTCGCATGCACTCGTTCGCGGATCTTATCACAGTGCTTACCCCCAACCCGGACCTCCGGGATTCAGACCGAATCAAATGCAAATATTTCGGTTCGTGCGCAGGATGCCAGTACCAGGCAAGTGTGTTATCGAATAACCCATTCGATACTCATGTTTGAACAGATGCTCTCATATGATACACAACTTGATTTCAAGCGGGACGTCGTGGTGAAGGCTTATCGGAATTTCTCCAGTCAGTCCCTCTACCCACGATTTATTCCCTTCAATAAGGTTTGTAGATCTCCAAGCAAGGACATCCCCCCAATACAATCTACCATTGGATCACCATTGCAGTATGGGTACCGCACAAAGATCACACCCCACTTTGACGCCCCAAAGAATTCCGACTCGAACGAGCTGAACATAGGTTTTAATCGGGTCGGCACACGTAGGGTGATGGATATCGAGGTAGCTCACTTCTCATATCCCGCATGTATATTGATTGAAGCAGGAATGTCCGATTGCAACCACTATCATCAACGAAGCCCTGCCTCCAATTCGGGATAACATAATCAAGTCAGTAAAATCGAACTAAATTCTTCCCTGCCTCATGATCATCAGGAATATGCACACTATTCCAAGGGTGTATCATTACTCCTTCGGGATTCTCTCGAGTCTGTGGTGGATCCGGACGCCAATGCAGAAGGCTCAACCTCGGGGCCAAAAAGACATATTTGCGTAACAGAACACAATGCAACCGTCCGAGAACAGGTTGGCAATTGGACATTCGAATATGGCGCCAACTCTTTTTTCCAAAACAACAACTCCGTCTTGGTATCTCTGACAGACTACGTCCGCGATTGTATATTTCCGCTCGGCCCCAATCCTGAAGACCCCACCAGTCCAACTCACCTCGTAGATGCATACTGCGGTGCAGGTCTGTTCGCCATCACCCTGTCTCCCTATTTGCCACCGTATCCGGCATCGAGCTTTCTTCTGAATCGATCAAAGCCGCAACGCGGAACGCAAAATTAAACAACATCCCAGCAGAGAAGTGCACTTTCCGCTCTGGAGACGCAGCCAACATATTCTCCTCGGTAGGCGAGTTCCCGCCGGACCGGACAGTGCTTGTGATCGACCCCCCGAGGAAAGGATGTGATGACAAGTTCATCAAGCAGCTGCTTGATTTTAGGTGCAAAACCGTGATCTACGTCAGCTGCAATGTCCACACCCAGGCCCGAGATGTGGGGAAGATATTGAAGGCGACAGAAGGAGAAGGAAGTGGGAGGAAATATGTTTTGGAGACACTCCGAGGCCTTGACTTGTTCCCTCAGACGGCTCATGTTGAATCTGTCGCTGTCCTTAGGTTGGTTTAATTCAAGGAATATCACTATGTATTGATCTAGACCGGGATTTGGTTCATGGGCTATAAATTAATTCTAATACTCCTTGGCATTGTCAAGAGCACGAACGCGGGCCTAGACCAAGCGATCAGAACCAGTTGTAAGCTGAAATATAGCCCATACCTCCAATGCTACTAGATGAGAATCAAATGAATCCGGTGACAAAGTCTTGACAGCGTCGGCTAACATATAGAGGTAGTCCTAATATTAAAATAATGAGCGACGGAATACGGCTCAACCAATTCGTTGAGATACCTTGTTTGCGCCGGAAGGTCCTACTGACTTCCAGATGTTCCCTGCAAGGACGTCAAGTGGCTCAGAGCCAACTGGAATACCCGCGTCAGCGTATGGAGGAATTAATGATGGTGTCCAGTACTAAATGATGGGTTGTCGTTCCTCCCAACGTAGCACTGGCGTTGAGCAAACTATGAGCGGAGAAAAGCCGAATTAGAGGGGGATACGCTTACGAAGGCCTGGTATGTATTTAAATGAAATCACTGCATAGAAGAATAGTATCAGCTCAACTTGCCCCGTGAATTAAAACCCGCTCAGTGCCGGTGGTTTGGTCAATCCCATATATGTCGAGTGTTTCCATTGTATAGCCGTCCTGGGATACTCGTCAGATTCGTGGAGTAATATTTGGTGAGAAGGACCTTCTCCCTATAATCTTCGTTTCAAAATTGTTGTAAGTATTCTACTGACTGCTCCAAGCTTATAGACCCACCCAAGTACTCTCGGACTTCAGCCTCAAAAACCGGGTCGATGGTGTACGCTATCCCTTCATACGTGAAGGCGCTGTTAGTACCATTTTTGGGAAGGGATGTCGTTTAACAAACCCCATACGATATCATCGTCAGGGAAAGGGTCCTACAAGCTATTCAGATGACGCGGCGCGCGAGGCTCAGCGGCCAACACCCACAGATCCGGAGAATTTGTCCCATTCTTCTTTGTGTACGAGGGTTACAACTCTTCCGGGACGCTTCGGTGCATCATGTTATTAGATCTCATGCCAGTACCACTGACGAATTTAAACCAACCTCGGGTGTACCACGGTGATCGTGTGACATCTGGGCGAATCGACGGACATACCCTTTTAAAAATCCTGGAACTGTGTATTCATATTTGAGCATGGGCAACCGCTTGCGATGGATGGTAGGGCGCACCCTGCGCGATAACATGTGGTGGCGGCTGGTATGACATTGGATTTATGGCGGGTAAAAATACAAAAACGATATTATCACCTTAAAAATTAGGGATCCGTACCCAAAGATAACAAAGGGAGCCACCATGGACGGCGATGTCGAGATAATTTATGAATCGCGTCCAGAGCCTCGCTCGGGTCCGACAGTTGCAGTCCCGGCCCGGCAGAAAACCGGCGTGGGACCTTTTTTATGTTACGAATCCAAACACAAATCTCCAAACCTCCTTACCAACCCCCACGACCCCCCCGTGAGGCTTGAATGGACGAAGACGGGCGTCCCAAAAGGACGCATGCACGGAGCGGGAGATACCGCGAAAACGGTGAGAGAAGTCATTAGGAGCAACTATATTGTTTGACTCACTATCCCACTGACATGAACTTGTATTGCAATCAACCTCATGGGATTATAACGGGATTGTGCAGAACGAGCTAGGTCCAGATCGAGGTCTCCGAGACGCCATGAAGGTCGACATGACGACACCAGGCGGGGGAGACACCACAAATCCTCCAACAACGATACGTATCGCGGCCACGGCACTCGCGAAGGACGGCTAGATGATAATCCGGATAATTCTTCTGGATGGCAGGAACGGCGACGCATTGATCAAGATGATTCGGGAGGTGCATCCCGGGCGAAGGATGCCCTATCTCAGTTTCGACGAGATATCGAAGATGACGACAGCATACATCGAAGCCACCGCCGAGATTCTGATCATTCGAGAGGCTCAAAACATTATAACCGCGAGGGGGTTCGTCTATTATTATTTTTTGAGAAGTTGATTCCATTTTTCAACATAACACGTCTACAGCATCGTCATCATCGGGATTCTCGTAGGCGGAGCCGGAGCCACAGCCGAGACAGGCAGCTTGTACGTACCGCTTTTGATATGTTGATATGGTTCTGACCTTCAAAGGTACACGTACATGCACATGGGAAATTACGTTTGTGTTCAGCAGCGCGTATCTCACCGCAATGAACATAACCGTGGCCGCGGGCGCTCCCGCTCGGCATCAAGAAGCTCCGACTCATCCTCGTCTGAGCGCAGCACGTCGTTGGAATCTGATTCGGAGCGGAAGTATGCTGGGGAAGGGTCAAGGAGCCGCCGGGGCCGGTCGCGCTCAAGGAGCAGGGAGAGGAGTGCGGGCGGGCATTCTTTGAAGCGTAAGCATAGAGATGTGGATCGAGATCGGTCATCCTCCCGGGATAGGAAGCGCAGAAAGCGCAGGGAAAAAGAGAAAGACAAGGAAAGGAAGAAAGACAAAGAGAAGGAAGCGCGCAGAAGCATACTCACTGGTAAAAAGGTAGGTTCCAGCCCCAATCTCAAGAGCGCACCTACTAATTATATTACCGCGACAGATAAAGCTTAAGGTTCGGAAAGATAAAGGTGATCATGAGAGGGATGCCAACCGCGAAGACTTGCTTCGATTCTTAAATTCTACTTTTGAGTAAAATTTCAAATTGATTTTGCCACTTTTATGAAACGACCACATTCGGTTATGTGCTTTGATCGCGTCCGGTGGTCGCCCTTGAGCTTGGATGTGGTTTGTGGCTTGTGGCTTGTGCCCCCCGAGCTTGGATGTGGTCCAAGCAGATCTAACCTATAAAGCATTTGGTACAATGGGTACCATCTTTACCATGCCTCGAGTTGTAAAACCCAAATCTCGTCCCCAGGAGCGGAATATGGCTGCTAACCAGCATACCATTGCCATACCCCAGCCGACCACGGTGTTTGGTGTGAGTCGCTCAATTATACCTCGTAAACAAGAAATTCACTCGCAGTGGCCCACAGCCACCCTTGGTGATAGTTCATCAACCCACAATGGACAATCCTATTCCCTTACCTGAGACAGAAGCGAGGGAATTTTGCGAGGCCTTTGTCCCATTCCCCTCCCTAAGCGACTCGAAACAACCAACCACGCGCGAAAGACGGATTAATTTTCCCCCAGTCCGGCGCAACAACTGCTACACATATGAAGAGTGGGGCACGTCCATGCAAGACTGTCTCCTGCAGCGCGGCATGGCAAACCCAGACACGCCGTTCTTTGAGGAGGAATACGACAATGGGGAGCGGCAGATTGTCTTTTCGCTTCACTGGCCGAGCTACGATCAGCTGAAGCGACGGACCCCCATCTCCATCGCTGGTGAGGATGGCCCAATCACACGAAAGGAGCTGGCCCGCGAAGTGGCGCAAAGATTCCACATGTTTGTCAGGGCAAGTTGATTTCGTTAAAGTTGTGCCTATGAAGAGAGACTCACCTGTGTCTAAAGGAATGCACTTTGTTGAGAGCTGTCCCATCTGGGTCCAACCGCTGGCCTGTTGGCTTCCAACCCGGAACGTATACGTTCGAGGGTATGAGCTTGGTCTCGATTCAGCAAGTGGCAGAAAAAACTTGGGAGGCGTCCGTGCGGGTGTTGGGACAGCGTTATACCTTGCCCATGACACTGGCGTGCAACTAGTGGATGAGACCAAGCTCTATTGGTATATGATATATTGATGGCAATGCTAATTACAAGTGGTATTTATTCTATGTACATTACGTAGTACTGTGGGGAATCGAGAGTTGGTGTATGCAAGTATAGATACATGATCTAATGCGTACGAAACCATACAATGAGCACAATAATATGGGTAGGAAGAGCATCACCGGGACAGCGGCTACTGGCCTTTTGAAAGCGGCACAGTGCGCACCTCGTGGTGGGGCCGGAATTTGCACCAGCGAATGCAAGAATGAAGCAGGCTTGCCAGGGCGCCAACCATTTGCTGGGCCTTCAGTGGTCCGTCCGTGTGGGCTGCCACCGAACGGAGGCAATGTGACTGAAAACACCGCACGAATTCACATTGAGGTCCAGTCTCAGGACTCGCGGGGTACAAACGGCACTTGGCCACCGACTTCCATTCTTGCGCGATCATTCCCAATGCCTCTTCGCCGTCCTTTGCATACTTGCTCTCGACGAGCCAGCACCCGACCACCGTTCCGGTCCGCCCAATACCCCCACGACAATGCACGGCGCTTACTCGCCCGCGAGCCTCGTTATCATGGAGAACGCCAAAAACCTGGTCCATAAAATCCGCTGACACAGGTAACGACCGATCACATATTGGAAATCGATGGTACTCAATAGCACAGGGATCGATACCAAGGGACGTCGCGTGTTCGGCAAGGACATGAGAGTACGGACGGAGCTCACCAACCTCCGTGAGGTCGATGAAGGTACGAACCCCGGACCGCAGGAGATCGTCGAGTTTTGATTGCTTCGGGCACTTGGGATCCCATGGGTATTCGCATGCGACCAGGAGGGGCGTAGCCCAATATGAGTTGGGGATCGGGCGGCTGTAGGCGGCTTTTGACCATTTTGCTCTGTCCCTGCCGGGCAACAAGACATGTACGGGGGTTGGCTGGCTCTCCTGCATTTTCTTGGAGGCATGGAATGGCATCGTCATAAGGGTTGTGTGAGTGTCAGTTGCCATCATTGTAGAAAACCTGGCACACGACAAGGGACGATAAGAACAACTCGGGGTACAAAGAATCACATCAAAAAGAGAATTTGCACACACAGTATACTATTTTTCACCTGCCTAAAGCCTGTGGTCAGCGCGGACGTTTGGATGGAGAGAAGTAAAATGTTGGGGCCTGTGGAGCCTGATGGTGGTGGTCGATAGGAGAGGTTAGTTGGGACCCTTAAGCGGATATTTATGGGGACCCGCCTCCTGGAACCTGCGTGGCCTGTCAAGCTTCAAGTGCGGGGGGATGTCGCAAGCAGAGGCGATGTCCCCGGATCTAGGAATCAAGGATGAGTCTTAGGAAATTCGGTCGGACGTTTCGGTATTGTTCAAGAATCTTGAACAAGGTTCTAGTCGCTTCCGAAGGTTGGAACAATTATTGTAATCAAACTCTTATTTTAGCTCTACGAATCCGATGATGCAGTACGTTGGACGGTGCGAGTTATGTCGAAGCCACGAGCACCGGGCTGGGCTGGTAAGCACCGATGCATGGAGGTCCAGTCACTTGGTGAGTGGCACTATATCCTATCACATTGGTTTCACACATTCCTTCTACTAGATGGCCAGCTGGGTATCCTCCAATGGCTTTACCAGGATTTGAATGTTCTCCAAGGCTATGCTTACATGCGCGCAAGCCTGCGAGACGGCTGTGTTCTACATAGCGTCCGGAAACTGCATGGCCTGTCAGGAATCATGGGGGTGGTTGCCAGCTCCCGAGATAGGCCAATAAACCCATACAGGGCGGTGCCCTAGGGCCTAGGGGTCAGCTAGGACTGGGTCCCAGAGGAAATCGATGCCCATTATTCTGCCAGGCCCACGTTCTAACAATCATTTCCAAAGTTGGAGTGTCTGGATTCCATTGTCAGAAGCCGAATTCTTAGTTTAGCTCTACAATGATCCATGATACGGAACCCCATGTGTTGAGACCACGGTCCAGTGGCCAGGCTGGAAAGGATCGATGTACAGAAGGTTCCAATTTCTCGTTCTCATTGGTGAGTATGGAGTATCCTGACCGAACCGATCACACTGATTTCACACACTCCAAAGATCCTTATCACTACGAGGGTTGACCCTTGGATGGCCTATTCAACAATGCAGGTCACTTTCACCGAGGCTTGAGCGTTCCCTATCAGTGCTAAGGCTGCATAAGCCCGGGATTAGCCACGCGCAAGACACGCTCCCACAACGTGAGATCCTATAACTCCGGATGGGAGAACCGAAGCTAGATAACCACCAGCCTATACAGTTTCTATCCTTCTTGATTCACACTAACCATGGCCGAGGCAAATCCCCCTCCAAACGCGTCTGGTGGAAAGAGCCGTTGTCTATCAAATTTACCCGACCTCTTTCTTTGACTCCAATGGCGATGGAATAGGGGATCTTAACGGAATCTGTGCCAAGCTCGACTACCTCAAAGACTTGGGCGTGGATGTCCTCTGGCTCTGTCCGATCTATCGATCTCCATTGGCTGATATGGGCTACGATATGCAAGTTCCTGCGCACCTCCGTGGGACATTCGCTAAGCCATGCACAGCTCGGATTACCGGGACATCGATCCAAGGTATGGAACGCTTGCCGATTGGGATAACCTTCTGAAAGGTGTACACGATCGGGGCATGAAGCTCATGTGCGTGTTTTTATCGTGCTCCTCCGCATCGGATCCTGACAGCTATCCGATAGGATGGACCTAGTCGTCAACCACTCTTCTGACGAGGTAGATTGACCCTACTAGATGCCCCGGCCCTGCGTGCTTAACACGCACGCCCACAGCACGAATGGTTCCGTCAGTCCAGATCAAGCAAAACCAACAATCCGAAGCGAGATTGGTATATCTGGCGCCCACCCAAGTATGATTCGTCCGGAAACCGCCAACCACCGAATAATTGGAAGTCCATCTTCCAAGGTATGTGGATCGGGGTGTTTTGTCCCTTCTCCTTGTGTACTGTCTTTCGCAGGCTCGGCGTGGGACTACGATGAGAAGACGGATGAATACTATCTCCATTTATATGTTACGAAGCAGCCTGATCTCAATTGGGAAAATCCTGAGGTTCGGGATGCTGTTTGGGACTTGATGCGCTTTTGGATAGACCGAGGGTGTGACGGTTTTCGGGTGCGTCAAATTATTGACACTGGCAATTGGCACCGAATCCCCCTTTTTGGATAGATGGATGTTATCAACCTCATTTCCAAAGTAGATGGCCTCCCCGATGCTCCAATTACCAATCCCAATGAGCTTTACCAACCTGCGACTATGTACTTTGCAAACGGGTATATCATCAGCTACTCGCCCTGTTTGTATTGCTGACAATAGCAACCAGTCCGCGAGTCCACGAGTATCTCAAAGAAATGCGGAGCAAAGTATTGTCAAGTGAATAGCAGTCTATTCTTCTGTGATTATCCCTGATGAATATTTTTCCAGAAGGAGATCTGATTACCGTGGGGGAAACACCGTTCACGTATTCAGAGTCGGCTTTATCGGCGTACGTGATACCATCCGGTGAAGAGCTCGACATGGTCTTCCAATTTGAAATCATGGAACTTGACGCGCCCAAGGGCACTGATCATGCGCCCTTAATACATGTGGACTGGAAGTTGGCCGAATTCAAAGAGACTGTTAGTCGATGGCAAAGATTCAAGCGAGACGAAGGTTTTTGGAACGCGTACGTTTGAATATTTTTGGTTCCTGACCCTTCTCACTATCACCCGCTCAGGATTTTTATTGAGAATCACGATCATTCCCGCAGTGTTTCAAGATTCGGGAATGACTCTGAGACATGGCGCTCATTGTCCGCAAAAATGTTAGCCCTATTGGAGGTAACCCAAGGTGGAACGCAATATGTGTACCAGGGCCAAGAACTCGGTCTCAAGAATTTCCCAAGAAGCTGGGGGATCGAGGAATACAAAGACGTTGCTTCTCAAAACTACTGGAACCAGTATGTATTGGTGCTTACTATACCATTCAAACAACCTTTCACCAAACGCACCAGGGTCCTGGAACAACGAAAGAAGCAGTCTGGGAGTGAAGATGTGGATATGTCAGACGTGCTCGATAACTTCCAACGGAAAGCACGCGATCACTCTCGGGTCCCCATGCAGTGGGATTCAACCGCACAGGCTGGTTTCACACGGAACCCCGTGGATGCGCGTCAATGACGACTACCAAATATGGAATGTCGCGAATCAACTCGCAGATGAAAACAGCCTACACCAGTTCTGGAAAGAGGCACTCAAAATCCGCAAGAAATACGATGTCTTGGTGGGCGCCCCGCAGCAGTGCTCAGTTTTCCAATCTAACCCGAGTTGTAGATTTACGGAGACTTTGCTGACATCTCGGCTGGGCATAAGCAGGTATTTGCGTATACCCGTTCATTAGGCACCGCCACGGCGCTTGTGCTTCTTAACTTCAAAGAAGGGGAAACAAGCATTTCATTTGAAACACAACGAGATTGGAGCAAATTCAGGTTTGTGTTCGGAAATTACAACGAACCAGAGGGAGGGCTCCAGTCTGAGGCCCGCCTGCGGGGTTTCGAATGCCAATTATATATCTACGATTGAGAAAACTGTACAAATACCCCAAAATGATTATTCTGGAGTTTCCTGGGGTGCGGTACAAAGTCAGATTATATACATAATTGAGCATGTTGTTTTCGACGCATCCAGCCAAACAAGATTCAAAGATAAGGATATGATTCCATATAAATAAAACATTCCACTAATTGGGGAGGATGTATGAAACCTCCACTTGCCACAGGCGTCCGTAATTGTGGGTGTATATGCAATGCAGGCGGAGGTGGTTCATGGTCACATGAGTGGGGCCAAGGCGAATACCTCTCCCGTCGAATTGTTCGTGATGTTTCTAGCGAGTCGCCGAATAGTAATTCGTTGAGTGTTTGTGCCCTGGAGTTGGGCGCCGGTGCTTACCTCGTAGAAACAACGCCACAGCCGCGAAATTTGGAGACCCATTTGCCTCATAGTGAGCGGAGAACCCGCCTTGTCAACGAATACGATGTCGTGTTTCCATTTCAGAGTTTGATAACCCGGCCACTATTTTTTCCATTGTGAGCGTAAGCCGCGGGGAGGGGAAACAATCCGCACCGTTATGACCAGACTGCCAGATCTGACATTGCGGAGCTCAGGGGGGAGCGATTTCACGCACGGAACGTCCGGGTTGACCATCCCCTGGCCATACTCACACTCGGTCATCGCAACACCGTGGCCGATCCCGTCGACGGGGAAGAAGAAAACACCCGGGTGCTGGTCGTGGTTGCGCGTGACCACTTCGGACGGCATTCCGTGGTGCCAGTAGTCGCTCTTCACAGCCCCGGTGGCGGTTAAATCGACGCACCGCGGCGTCGGATCGGCGCAGTGGAAAGTGGCAACATATTTCGCGGGATGGTCTGGGCGGGTAAGCAACTAAGCAGGTAACTTTGAAATGGACTCACAGTGCCGTGTCGTTGCGGTTGGAGCCAGGATAAAGTTGGGGGTTAGCCGGGTAGTTGTGCATGTCGGAATTTCTAGGAGTATTGATGGTGAGTAAAAGTGATGTCGACTGCCATTTTATAGAAATATGTTGAATGAGTGGAAGCAGCGGGTTGTGGCTTTCCAGGCCCCAGCGGGCCTCCTGTGGCCTTCGCTGATATAATCCTGGTCTAAGCGTTGGTTTGGGTGGCGAAGAAAGGCAGTGAAACACCTTTTGTCTAGAGCACCTTACGGATGTGTCGGGAACAAAATTGGCGTCTGTCAAACAGACGGTAGAGGGTTCTATTCACTCACTGTGAAAAATAATTGAATGATGGCGGCGGGTTGTGGCTTTCTAAGCACCCCAGCGGGCCCCTTGGGGCCTTCGCTGGTATAGTCTCGGTCCAAGCGTTAGTTTGTGCCGCGAAGAAAGCACTGAAAGGCCACCTTTTGTCTGGAGCACCTTACGGATGTGTAGGGAATAAAAAGGCAGAACCCGTCAAACAGACGATGTGACCTATTCACTCATTGTGAAAAATAAAGAGCATTGCATTCAAATTCTTGAAGTGCAGTTTCAGTTAGTTGTGAGATAATAGTTGCAGGCCCCTTGCTGGCGCTGAGCAGCTAGGGCCATTAACAAAGGAAGGCAACACGTGGGGCTGTACCATTGAAAAATCATACAAAGGCTTTACAAGAGGGCGCTCCATCGTGGCTTTTCGGTCACTGTTCCGAACTTGCCCAAGATCTTAGCGGAGGGTTGAAGGCGGTGACTTGAGGCCTGAGGGATCGAGCGACGGCTCTAAGCGGCTGATGGTGATATTTATTGTTCCTGATATTCCAATACTAAGAGGCTAAAGGATTTGATATTCTTTAGCACGATGCACTCTGGTAAGAGTGGCGCGGCTATTGTTTCTAGCCCGATACTTCCAAGTTGTCAGCCGCCCCAAAATTCCAACGAGAGAACGGAAGCTCACCCGTGGGATTTATCATGGAATCTAGATACATAGGCTCGACATGCAAGCTTTTAAATTTTTAGGGTGCTATGATTGTTGCTTGAGCGCCCAAGCGCCCACTGCAAGCTACAATCGGTAGTTGCCGGTTCTGATGAGCCTCAAAGTCTCAAGACTTAGAGTCTCGGTTTGTCCCACCCTCAAACTGCGGTCACAAGTAGCCAGACCAAGGAAAACTCCTACCGCAGTATTTTGGACACACATTGATCATGATAGTGATTGGCGCAGTGTAACCGAATCCTCATGGCCAGCTTTGAGCTCTGTGCGGTCAATGAAAAAGTACAAGACAGAATATATACAGCTCACCACCCTGCATAATATCATAAACGTGTAGTTTGAGTGTGCCCCCAAGAATCACCGGGACCCATCTACGCCCACAGGTCAGGTCTTTTCCGCCTTTCCCGCTTATGAAAAGTCAAATTCTCAATGCCCGCACGAGATTTGTTCGTTGTTTTGGGTCTGTTTTACCCTTTTTGGGCAGACCAATTTGGGCTCAGCCTGAGTCTCTCTGACTGGCCTTGGGCCGCTGACGATGAATCTTCTTCGCCGCCAAATGGCCCATGGACCTGGCGGCTGAATCGGGCGATCCTGTCCGCCGGAAATCAGGTAACGGTTTACACACGTTTAGGTGGCAGACATATAAATATACGGTCAGTGGCGGCAACCTCCAGTGACACACTGGATCTCCCCCTCCCTCCCAACAGTGAGATCCATTCCTCGACCCGTGGCTGGAACTAATGTCATTTGCCTCTAGAAAACGGGCACCATGATCGTTGTTGACACCAAATCGATACCGCTTATACCCACTGACGACGCACCTACCATGAGCATAAAACGACTTTACGAGCTACCACCCGCCCATATGCATTATCAGCCTCTAATCCAACGACTGCCCAACGAAATTTTGGGCAAGATATTCTTGGACGCCACGACCCTCTCTGAGCGTCACGCCGGGATCAGGTTAGCAACCACCCTGACCCATGTCTGTTCGCGGTGGAGGCAGCTCGCCCTGTGGACTAGCAGCCTTTGGGGGAACATCACCATTACATTCCCGACGTCCCGCGAGCAGATGGCACGCACGGTGGCATTCCTTCTGAGATCGAGATCTCACCCGCTTGACCTCCTCCTAGACTTCCGTGATCCCGAATGGGACTGGGAGGAGGACACCCACCCGTTCAGCTGGAAAGATATGGAAGCCGTCCTTCGCTTATTATTTACCCACGTCAAGCGATGGCGACATTTTGAATTGTTGACCGATACGTGGGCCCCCATCTTCACATTCCTGTGGTATTCACGCCGCATAACGACCGTGCCAATGCTGCAGACCATCTCGTTGTCCCGATGCAACGCCTATTTCGCCTCAAAGGGCCAGCGATTCCAACCAGCATCGCTCAAGCAGCCCATCCCGCTGTTCGGCGGTGTCGCACTCGACGGCCTCCGTGAAGTAACTCTATCGGGCGTTCACCTCGACTGGGCACAGTCCCCGCTGCAAAACCTCACCAGCCTCGAGCTTAAATATCACGCCAGTGATGTGATGCCGACCCTCGCGCAGTTTACTGACATTCTGGCCGCTTGCCCAGATCTCCAGCGCCTCTCCATTATCGGCTGGGGTCCCCGACTCCCCGAGGGGGCACACGGGACCCCCATTTCCGACATGCTGGGCAGCGGCAAACCCCATGTCGGGAAAATTCTCCACATGCCCCATTTGACCGACTTCTCATTCGGGTTCATCGACATCGACTATGCCATGGAGCTCCTGTCCTTGTTCACCTTCCCCGCATTGCGAACTCTGTCCCTGGAAGATCTTGCCGCGTCTCTAACTCCGCTTGGAATGCAAGATGCCACCCCGCTTCTGGAGTGGCTCACGAGCCACTGCCCGGCGCAGTGCCCGCAGCAGGCCACACACCCACCTGCTGCGCCATCGCCCCTATCCCCCTCGCCCGCGTCGATTCCCTCGAGCTCCACGGGATCTCCACAAACGAAACGTCGTTTCTTTGCTTCCTCCATCAGTTTACAGCGCTCCAGCATCTGTCCTTCTACCATATCAGGAGCAACCTCATTGAGGCTCTGGCCCCTATCCGGCCCACGCCCCCGTCTCGTCCATTCCCATGCCCGATGCTCACACAGTTGACCTGTCATGGTGTTGACGCCAGTCAGCTCGCAGATGTCTTGATGGCTCGTGCCGGAAATGACCTCGTCCTTCCGATCGAGCATGTATATCTGGATTCATTGGATCCAGACGCCTTTGAATAGCCGCACCGGTTCACTTTACGACCCTAACGACATCGCCCATCCGTTCCGTGTCGGCTGCTTCATTTACTCCTTCCGACATCTTCGACACATGCCCTCTATGGTATATAGACACCATTCCCAACTTGATAACTAAATGCATCATATCCAGCTTCTACCATCAACCCAATGTATTTACTCATAAGCTTCACATTCCGCATTTGTACTATTTCGCCAGCATTATTACATACATATCGTCGATAGACAATTATTGATAAAAACCGTGGCTCTAAAATAATTGACTCAATAGACATCTACAGAACACAGGAAAGCGGGGAACGTCCTTGGGGCGTTAGGTAGGCTATAATTTACAAGATGAAACGGAGGCCAGTATTCTGGTGGCTTATCTCAGTTCGGGGAAGCGGTGTGAAATGAAATCAGACATACGATGTGGTGAGAACTGCCCAATTGGGTTTCTGGCTGTATCTGGGGTGTAGAATCAACCTAAACAAGGGAGGTTCATCGAATCATCAAGAGTGAACCTGACCAGCCAACTGAATTGGGCTGACCTGATGGACCTTAGTAATTCTTGATACGACTGGCGAGGCTGTGTCGCTAGGAAGAGTGGAGTTAGGAAAAATCGATTGGAAAGATAGGAGCGCTGGGCGTTTACTCAGTGAGGTGATAAACGCCTAGCAGCACTGTCAATCGGCGTCTGATGGATAAGGGAAGCGAAATCACACACATAACTCATGGCGCCGACCGCTACGCCACCAGCGAATGTGTCCGCACTGGTTTGCCCATCTTTACATCCAGACCAAGATATCTGTGGCCTGTTTTTAGTGACTGATAGATCATTGTTCAAGACGCATGTACCACATCAGCTGGTGTCGACTTGCGGGTTCGCGCAGAGCTCTTGATGTGGCTTCCCTTTAATCTCCCATGGGAAGAATACTGGAATAGATGCAAAACGGGCTTTAGCGCGGGCCTTCTAAGATGTCATAAACCTACAATGTATGGAAGGTCTAGTGTTTCGAGTCGTGGTCAAGACATGGGGTATGCTGGGAACACAGGAAAGAAAAACCTACCCAAAACCGTTCCAGAATGACATGACTGATTTGGGAATGCCATCAATGTGTGCCAGGAATACAAGTTTAAAAGGACCATACGTCAAACAAAGCCTAAATATAGTCGATCAGCGTGGGGACGCGTCGAGTCACTTCTTAAAGACTTACAGTCAAACGGCAGCCAGCGGGAAGGGGCCTGACCTGAGAAACGAGTTAGCCTACAGGGGAGAAGGAAGTGGCGGTTTACCATGATCCGATGCATTTCCTAAGAGAACAGTTTTAGCAACACATCAAAAATGGAAGGATGCAAAAACTAACATCATCAACGATATGTCCTCGTTGCTTGAAGTCAAGAGGGAAAATGACTGAGGAACCCATTAGAAGAAATCTCCGATAAAAAGAACGGTCGAACCTTCATCTTGCCCATCAACTTCGTCTCCATCCAAGTCTGGTGTCTGGCCACCATGCCCGGAGTCTAAAATAGGACGTTATAAAGTCACTCGCATCCCAGCTGGGAAAAAACCCACAATGGAAAAAGAGCGAGTCATTAGTGCTAGCGCTCTGGACAAGCCAGCGCATTGCCGCAATGATATTCTCTCTCGTAGGCAGCCTCGAGGAGCGAGAAGATTCATCGGTGAGCAACATTATATCGCGGTCCTTGTAGCCATGATGTTCTATATTCGAAATCAATACAAGACACGACCTGGAGTTGACCAGAGGCATACTAATAAGGAATTCCCGGACATGTTTAGCATCATTGATACAGCCGCGGAGCTCATTAGCCTGGCCGCGATAATTAATACCAATCTTGACCAAATGTTAGTCACGGGAAGAAGTAAAACAAGGGACACATACACAAAGGGCTTTCTTGCGTCCAGTACACCTAGAATATTGGAAAGTGGAGTCAAGGGGAGCAGGTTGATTGCTCAGGTTATGGACGGGATGAGATGACGTAGCCGCTTGAACTTGATGTGGGGGTCGAGGGGACGGCGGAGGCCGGGAATGATGATGCGTCTGGGGTTTGGAATGACTATAATGTATTGGGTTAGGAGAGGGGGGAGGTTTGGAATGGTGGTGTGTTTGTGGCGCGACATGGTGCGTATATGGCGTAGAATGGCTATAGTGGATCGGGCTAGGAGGGGGTCGGGAATGATGGTGAGTGTGAGGCGCGGACTGGCTGTGAACAATTGGCGGAGGTCGCGAGTAATGGACTGGCTGGGGAAATTGGGGAGCATGCGAGTGGGAAGCATGGGGGTGCTCTGGATTTGGGGAGGGGGAAGGCCGTGGCCGACTGCTGTGACGTTCCTTGGATTTATGGCGTTCCTTGGATTTATGTCCATGGCGTGATATATGGACATGAATCGTTCGCGAAGAGGGGTGGTTAGGGTCCGGCTGAGGTTCGGGAAATTTATACAACTGGTAATCTTCGCGAGTGTCCTGGACAACATAATGGTGTGCCTTGGACTTGTGCTGACGCGACCTAAACGGAAATCAGCAAGCTATTCGACTCTAAAACGCCTAACCTATGCTCACCCCGCATTAGGGCTAAAAAAACGCTTGATAAGCAACGCAGTATGCGGAAACCAAGGGATTATCTTACGGGAGAAGTTTGGGCAATGGAACAGGTTGATATGAGGTGACAGGGTAGCCTGGAATCTCGTCCCCAGGTACTTGCCTTTGGAAAAGAATCAGTTGGTGAGGGCTTTGATACGTATGTTGCTACTCACGGAGCCGGGAATCTATGAGTGTTGCGATCTAAATTTCCTGATGGGCGGGGTACAGCGAAACAACAAGACGTACCGCTGCGGGGCTCGCCCCCGATGACTATTCTCACCAACATCCCACATCATCTTCTATGCACTTTGCGTCGAAAGGGTGGATGGGTAAAGAGAGAGACGGTGGTGGGCGAGTACAAGGCTTAAGTGTAGGTGTAAAGGCAGATGGCCGCTGGGTGTGATGGCAGATGTCGCTGGATTTATCAATCACGAGGACCCCAAGGCCCGGCGGTTTGTGGCGTATTTCCGCAAACCAGCAATAAAGGAAAACGCGGGCTGGTGAGTGTAGTGTTCGCCCAGGTGATTTGTGCAATGGGGATAGGGAAAGTGGTGCGACGGCGAGCCCGAGTCGGGACACACAACCGTGGCTGGCGGGAATTGTGACTCGTACACATGATCCGAGCGCTCCGGCGTCAGATGTCCCCTTGCCGGTCTACACCCGTTCTCTTGGCTGTTGAGGCGGCACGCCCGCGGACGATGGGGGACGAAAAATGGAGCGCCATAAGCGACCTGTGTGGTATACTCTATCCGATCCATACCTCCTGGCGCTGAGTAAACTTGTTAAGCGCGAATATGCAAGTCATTGCACCCACATATTTTGGTCATATGCTCTCGGGCAAACATCCCACCCTATTACACCATAATTCCACCATTGAGATGACACATTCATGGGCACCAAGGAATAGAATCGGCGGTCCAGGTTCGCGTAGTAGAGAATGATAGGCCTGCGCAGAGGTTGGTAAGGATTTGAATCAGCTTGACTTTGGTCACTGTTTTGGAGATTTGTGTTTGTGACATATATGTCATCCATGGTAAGCACAAATGCGGTTTAGTATCTGCTTCATTTCACCCCACGGCGAACAGCCTTCGGAAGCCCATATATTCTCCCACCAACATCAAGAGTATTTGAAGCATCAAATCGTGCACTACAAACGCCCTCCCGCAATTTCTACAATATTTGTGGCATCTCTGTACTAGCCCCAACATAACGGGGTCTCATAATTGTCCAACTAGAACGCCACGCTGCAATATAAAATCTCGCTAGACTAGCTATGGTTGGACGTATTCGAGCACACATACGCAATCAAATGACTTACCCATCTAATATCCCTGGCTGACAATCCTATATCTACAGAGGATACGCCCTTAGAGACTCCCGTCAAAAATGGCACCGCTCTCCTCTCGCTATCATCTGCACCGGCACCGCCTTTGCTGGGACACCCTTTTGAGACTATTACCGTGTCTCCTCGATCAGGCACAACGTGGCGCGGTTCTTGCGCATTCTCGTCTGGTGTTTCAATCACCCCAAGCCTGATGGGGCGGGGTTCTGCCCAGGCCAGTATCCAAGGTCCGGGCGTGCAGTGACAATTCCAATTTGCGGGGCATCCGTTGACTGCGTACGCGGGTAGAGCTGACCCTGTGCATACCACCGCGTATCTTGGTATCACATCAACGACTACTGCCCCCCTGCTCCGACGGACACGGCACTGGCTTCCGAATATTCATCCTGGCATACGCCAGCATTCAAAAAGGATGGGGGCACGACTTCTTGCTTGATATTTTTTTTCAGCAGCAACTCACGTTCGGACGCTCGGGCGTTTCTCGTGCTCGCGGCCTTCAAGCCATTTAGGACTGTCAACGTACTTGGGCGCCGTTGGCCAAGGGCGAGAACCTATATTTGAAGGAACGGTCAAAGCTGATAGAACTATGTATTTGCCATGCAATTGATAACACGAAAACCCCGAATTGGTGCCTAATCGCAAAATCCCCCACCATTGACTGAAATCTGCTCAATGGTTATCAGAACGCGTTCACAGGCGAAGGGCGGGGACTCACACTTTGCCCTGGAAATGCGTACAAGCATGTGTCAAAACTGTATCAAGTTGACTGGTTTGTTAAATGGACTCGCACCGGTAATAAAACGCGACTCCTTGGAGGCAAGATATGATACGATGCTTGCAATGTCATCGGGGGTTCCGAGCGTTCCGGTCGGAACGGCTGCGCTGCACTTGAGAGACCACGAAGTCGTGGGAGCCCAAATACAGACTCACATTTATGTTGAGCAGAAAATTTATCAACCCCCCTCCGATGGCTTCCCCAGCAGCGCGAACTAAGGATGATGAGGGAGGGCGTCTATTTAGATGTCGTAGATAGCTTTACACATATCAGTCTCGACTGCCCCTAGATAAACATTGGTTATCAGCTCAGAGAGGTTAAATACATGGCACTGACCTGGGGCGTACGCATTCACGTAATACCATGCTTTCCAAGCGCCTTAGCTGTACCAAGACACGCGATAAGTAAGTTGTGCACTAGAATTGTTTTGAACACACCAAAAGCTTGGGTCATGCCTCGGACGGCAAATTTAGTAGCACAATACGCCCCGAGGGGATCCTGTCCTGAAATCCATCACAATCAAAAACACCAGCAAGCGATGGGGTGAAATAAGGACCCTGTTTGCCCCCAATTGACGATGCAGCGATCAGGCGGCCCCCGCGGCCCTGGTTGATCATGTACGCTCCAGCATATTTATAGCATAAGAACACGCCGCGGCTGTTGACCGCAAACTGGCGTTCCCATTCATCAAGAGTGACTGATATATCAGATCAATGCGATACTGTCGAAGCTGCATCCAGATGGACGTACTATCCATAATTGATTTCGTTATGCATATCCCAGCGTTGGCCACCATCTACGGACTTGGCTTCGCATTTGAGGCAGAGGAAATGGGAACTCACAACATCCAGCCCCCCCAGCGTAGCTCCGACATGACTCACGAGCGATTTCACATCCTCCTCCACAGAGACATCGCCACAACAATCATAGACTTGCGCCCCTTCCCAGAAATCTCTTGGGACAGGCTTTCAAGCCCCCCCACTTGCGACGGTATATCGTTGAGCGCGACATCGAAGCCATCATCTGCCAGCCGGAGAGCGATTGCCCTACCGATGCCCTTGGCAGCGCCTGTGACAATGGCAGTCCCTTTCGCAGACATGTAGTATCAGGAGCGAGGTGAAGGTACAACCTGACAACAACGACCAGGCTTCTAAATCACATTCGTTTGCTACTCTCATGCTGAGTAGTTCGCAGCATGATGATTGGTGGATGGCATGCGGCCTAGGTAACCGGTTACCGGTTAGCACATAACGGTGGAAAGGAAACTTAATATCTACCTGGGTTTTTATAACACGGTATTGTATAGAAATATATCGACTCTCGAGTGCAACTTGCTTGAAGTTACTTCAGGCCATAGTAGCACTTGCGTACTTTCGAAGCATATTCCACCATCGAGGAATGAAATCAGCAATCCGGGTTTGCGTGGTAAGGATGAATGGTTCTACCCGGTGGGCGTGGCACTGTTTTGAAGATTTGCGTTTGTAAATTCAATAAGCGACATGTAACAACATGGCATCCATCATGGTCAGCGCAAGTACAGTTTAGTATCTACCAGGCTCATCCCGCCTTATAGCCAGCACCCTTCGAAGCAGATGTCCCTCCGCCAACATCAAGACTCCCTCCTATCCGAGGCATCGAATCGTGCACTGCAGACGTGCTTTCTCAATCTCTACACTACCTGCGGCTCATCTACAGCCCCAACGTGCGGGGCTCTCGTCGCCTGGCAAAATCACCAAATCAGCGCGCTACCGCAGTACAATGCCTCGCTGGACCAGCTACGATCGGACGCATTCGAGCGCGCATACGCGATCAAGTGGCTCACCCATCTAATATCTCTCGCCAGCGACCCCGCGGCCGTATCCGCGGAGGATGCCTCTCTGGAGACGCTCATCCACGACGGCGCCGCGCTCCTCGCCATCTGCGCCGGCACCGCCTCTGCTGGGACGCACTTTCGCGACTTTGTGTTCTCGTCTCCTCGATCGGGCCCAATCGCGGTGCGGTTGAAGGACGTACCCCTGGATAACCACGACTTTGGGAGTGTGGGTGCGCAGACGTGGGGCGGTGCCTGTGTGTTGTCCGAAATGATCGTCGATGAGCCCGCAAATTTCGGGCTGTCCGAGGGCGAGAGTCTTAGGATCCTGGAACTCGGAGCGGGCACGGGCCTCGTCAGTCTGACTACCGCAAAGCTAATGGAGAGCATGATGCTAGAAACGACCATCGTCGCAACGGATTATTATCCATCCGTGCTGAGAAATCTTGCCGATAACATCCATTCCAATGTCCCAGTGACCTCAGCGCCCAGTTCGGTTACGATATCAGCTCACGCGCTTGACTGGTCTACATTCGCGGAAACAAGATCCGAGTCCGAGCTAGAGTTTAACAAACCCTTCGACCTTGTGCTCGGGGCCGATATCATTTACGAGAAACAACATGCCATCTGGATCAAATCATGTCTGACAACCTTGCTCCGGCGGCCGTCATTAAACTCAACCACGCGCCCTGAGGCCATCTTTCATCTCGTCATCCCCCTCCGCGCTACTCACACATCTGAATCCGGGACAATAGAGGCCGTGTTTCCTTTCCGGGAAAAGATAGCGAAAAACCAGCCACAAGGGACTCGCAATCCTATTCAAAGACATTCTAATTTGTGATGCAGAAAGTGGGCGTGATGGAGATGTGGTGGAATATGCATATTACAAGATAGGTTGGTGGTAATAAAGATGGCCTGATAGATCGTTTGGGGGTTCGTAGGTTGGTAATACATGGTGAGTAGAGATTACATCCGGGGGGACCCAAAGTCCCTCGTTAGAGTGAAACGTTTCTAGGTAAAAGTGAGGAGCTGAACGCGTTCTTCGCGGACCGCAAAGAGAAGGATAAACGGATGGCCTTCGGTCTTTCGTTTTGCCGCAGCCTCCCGGATCTGCTGTGCATAGATAGAATGTTGAGGAGGGATCCCGGACGAGATGGATTTCCAGGCATCTTCGTCATTAACCCATGCGGAATTCTTGATCATCGCATCAAACACCGCCGGCGAAACGTCGACTGCGAGCATGGGGATTCCCGTTTGGGCTGCTGATTTAATTTGTACACTTGTTTCGAATGCTACACATGCTGGTCAGGTGGGGTGATGGATAGATTTCCCTAAAGCGTACCGCGGTCCAGAAATATGGATTTAACTTGCTTGCGCTGCTTCTTAGCATCGACCGGCAGGAGCAGCTGGATGTCAGGGGGAGCCGGGATATCTTTGCTTGAGGCGATGCTTTGGGCGCTGTCGAGTGTCGGAGCACCCGCCGTGACAGCATCGACACGCTTCTGCTCTGCTATCTGTTGTTGGAGCCAGCCGACCAGTTCTTGGCGGGAAACTGGACGCAAGGGTTTATATCATAGTCAAGGTCGGAACAATGATAAGCTTACGTTCGTATTCAGTCCCCTTCAGGATGCTCTTCACCTTGAAGGCGGCGTGGTCCCGGCGATTAGTGCGGGGGCGGGGATACACGGTAAATCTGGTGGGGCGGGTGAGCCAACTATAGTCCAAGATCCGTATCAGATAACGAACAGTATGCCTTCTCTCGCGCAGAGATCCACATGATTCTCGTGCTCAGCGTCAGGTAGTCCCGATTCATACATAATATCTGCGCTAATCTTGTGCTGCCATAAATACGAAGCCACTTCCAAACGGTCCTGTAGATAGCCCGGGTGGTATGAAACCACATACACATCACACCGTCGGGGACTCCAGAAGCCGAAAGAGCGTTCTTCCTTGACAAGCGTCTTTACCAAAGTACTCTGGAACGATGCAAGCGCGGAAGTGATCTTTTCGACGGCAATCTGGAAACCAATAGCACAGGTCGAGTCCCCTCTCGGTTTGGTTGGATCGTATTTCGAAATCAAATTATCATAGCTTTACACTCCATTAGGCAAATTCCGTGAATTTAGTGGGTTACGCACCGACCGCCAGCGGCGAGAGTATCCATTCTCCGGCCCTTCCTGACAACCTCAAAAAGGACACCATCTTGGAAATGGGCATGGTGTACGCCGAGCATAAGTAGATGGAAGATTATCGGCCGGACAACGCCTGCAGAAATCGCGTATTGGATGGTTTCTTTCATCTCGATGATAGCAGGCTGGAGTGACGCAGCAAAGTTTGGAGAGATCTTCTCTAGTCTCGCCAACAAATCATCTATGTCCTCGTCTACATGTCGAATTCAACAGGTTGCAGAGTTGCGTCAGAGACGCGAAATCCATACCTGCTTCGGCTAAGATCTCCAATTCGTCTGCTGTACTTCGAAGGAGGCCCTTTTTGAGCAACAGAGCGCGCTTTTGAGGGCTGGGGCTCTTTTGCTGGGCCAGAATCTCCAAAACACTGCTCCGCAATGTTGAGGGAATGCGATTCAAGATCAGCTCAACGACTTGGGATTGATTAATATTTGGTTTTGAGATAGCATTGGAGTCTTACTCTTCGAGTGTGAAATATGGATGTCATAGTTCTGCGCGAGATTCGGGAAGGCATCAAGACAGTCATTTGCAACGGCGATTACTTCTGCACCAGCAGCTATGGGTCCCGACATTAGGTCCGGAGTGATAATATCAAATACGGCCGCCTTTTGAACTACGGGATGACCTGGAACAAGGCTGTCACCAATATCAGCATCGACACACCGTCGCCCAAAGTAACGTACTTGGGCCGGTATATGTTAGCGATATGATATCGTTTGATTCTCTTGATATCCGTTCGCGCTGCGAGGCGGGCGAACGGCACTAGAAGATTATTGGGGAGCATAACTACGTCGCCGTGTCTATCGATCAATGTAGCTTGAGTCTTGTCATCTTCTACGTTAGCTGGCATAAGTAAAGGGGGTTCTATATTGACAGCCCCATGCAATCGGAAGATGGCAGCCAGGCGGTCTTGCACGATTCCATTGAGGGCAGCATGTTCAGGTGTATCTACATCGAGGTCGTAGAGAACCCCTCGCGTGGGCCTTGGTGGTTGATTGAAAAGGGATGATAGTACAGCTTGATGATGCGGGGAATCGGGTTTAGCTTTGATTCAAGGTGAGATAACGCAAAGGGAATCTACTCCAGACCGCGTACCCATCATCATTAATGCACCCTTGAAATACTCGTCCTCGAGTCTTGTAGGGAGTAGAGAACTTTCAGACAGCTGAAGGGCAGTTGGGCGCTCATCAGGATCATGTTTAAGTAGCCAAGTGATAACTTGAAGAACTCATGTCAGGATAGGTGTTTAGACGGCTGCTGTCACTACTTTCGCGTTGATGGGTCCGATGGGGTTCCCACTGGGGTGGGAAGAAGATGGCTGCTTTCCTTAAATCCTCGATGACCGCGATCCGCTCAGAAGTTGTCGAAAAGGTGAAATTCATTTCAAAAAACACAATCTACACGCTTGTCATTAGGAAACGGGAATTGTAGATCGGTTGGAAGCGTACCCCGAGACTATACATGTCGGCCTTGGTGTGATTTCTAGGTCCTCGCTTCCTGGATTGTACCTCGGGGGCAATGTAAAGCCTGGTGCCGACCTCTAAATACGTCATTTGAACACCGAAATCAACAGAAATCCATCCGATTCCTACCTAGGGTCATCTCAGCATCCATGACAATAGCATGAGGGGAAACGTCTGAAGGGTCCACCGCGGCTAAGCTCGATGTCGCTAGTCCAAAATCACCAACTACAAAAATAGGTTATGGTATGAAACGCGGGCGATATGACATCATCCTACCTTTACAATCACCCTTCGCATCTTGATGAAAAAATAAGCTAGGTTTGGATAGGCTTTCTGTGAGAGACTCACCGATGAAAATGTTTGTAAGCTTAATATCACGATGGAGGATTCCCAAGGATGACATGTGGACGAGAGCGTCGAGAATTTGTTGGAAGAGTCTCCAGGCTTCTGTTTCAGCTAAGCCTTCGTCAATCCTCTAGTTTGTAATTCAGTAACTATGTCAGAGGCACGGGCCGTCACCGACCTCCTTCAACGTCTGGCGTTCGACAAATTCCTGCAACAAGATCAGGCTATGTGCGGTACATATTCAGTAGGCCGCACCATCTGAATGTAAAGCGTCCGTGAAAGCATTGGTATAGATGTTATGGAAGTGTCACGCGAAGCGTCTGCGACAAATAGATTGTCAAAACCATCACCGCTGCTATCACCGTCCTCAGTCCCTGGCGAAGATGAGCGTCCAAAGTGGATACTCGGAAAAGACCCAGAATTGGAATGAATCGTGTCGAGATCGTCGAGGTCAAAGTTGATTTGCCCATTTTTTGGCAAATACCGCTCGCTGGTTTCCGGAACGGAGGTCATTCCGTCTTCTTCTTCCGTCCCAGGCTCAGTATCAGTGCTAGACTCAGCGCCAGAATCATCGGACACCGCAGTTGATTGGGCCTCTGCAGTTTCAACCCATGTTGTGTAGTATCGGACAATGAACCGATGAGAGAGGCGACTAAGTGCGTTCACTTCCCGGAAGATCTTGGTGTCACTTTGCATTGTCTTGAGACGAATCTTCTTCACTACTCACGATAGATCTAACGACGGTCGGCCAATGAAAACAATGACTGACCGGCATAGATCCTGGAATCAATCTTGTTCTTGGCTTTAACGACAGAGCCAAACGCCCCCTTTCCCTGAAACGAATTCAATACCAAAGAGGGAAGCACGAACTAGAACAAACCAGAAGTTCCAGCTCCTCCCAATCTTCCTTCCACCGGCTCGTGTGTTTCGCACCTGGTGGGACACGGAAATAATCCATTCGGGGTGAACCAGAAACACCCCCTGGCATCGGCGTCTTGGGATCTGCATAGCAATGAGTGATGGCGGAATAAAACCATGTACCGAAATCACCGGACCACTATACGATATCGGCGGCGATCTTGTTGGGCTTCGTAGAGCATTTTCGGCTAAATCTCCGAGTATTGTTAAACATGAAACGTGATTCTTCTTCGGTGGTAGGAGCATATTTATGGCGTGTTGTCTCAGCGACAGAGATACTGGGGCTGCACGGTTCACAGATAAGGATGATAGGGAAATTCAAGCATATTGGAGTACACACCAGCCTGAAGAGCAGTGTGAACGTCCGAATAACGCTCTGTTACGTCCAGCCCAAAAGCATCTGCAGCAGAACAATCCCGACGGAGTGTATATCACGTTGGCGCGTATATAGCAAAGATGATTCATATTTCTCGTCCCTCGACAGCCTGTAAAATGTTGAGGATATGAGAGAAAATAACGTTTAGTCTCATACCATGCATCTGGTATCTGTTGCTCCTCGTATTGGGGGATGGTGGTCCCAAATGGATTAGATCTGTGAAGGTCCAGAAGCCGGGTATAGAAGCCAACTCTGCCGAGTTTGATAAGTTTGGACTGTGTTGGGTGATCCCTCGACGCGAGAGCAATGCAGCGGGCATTAATACCTGAGCAACTATCAGTTACGACTCGGTATCTAGTATACGGACCCACCTCGGTGAACAAGGTCTCCGGCATGAATAGCATTCAGTGCAGACAAGATTTGACCAAGGTAATCCTATAATCTTTAGCCGGGGCTTCCCGATCAATCACTTCACATACAGAAGCTCGATCTTCCCTCAACGAATCACAATCTTCGAGAACATCTTGCAATGTTAAAGCTGGCCCTCGCTCGGTGAGGATAAGCAACTGCGGTGCGTTGGCGCTTGAATGAGGAATGTTTAGCTTGACGGCGAACACGCTGAGAAGATTAGGATGGCGAATCGTAGTCAAGCGTTGGATCTCGGCCGTGACTTGCTTAATCTTCTTCTTTCCTACGGATGGTGAACTCAGAAGATAATCCACAACAAATATCCATTGCTCCAACCTTGGCTCGTGCTGTAGTAGGCAGATTCAAACGTTACCACGAATAACTCTAGTGGCAAAGTGGTATTTATGTCGTCGCACACAGGGTCGGCCAGGTAAACCATTCCTAGGGACTCTTTTGGCGGGTAAGTCGGGAGCGAATCAAAAGTTCTCGAGTTCTTACCAGCCGCGGGTGGAATATCTTGACTGTGTTGAAGCGCACACCGCTGATTTCCACCTCTTGACTAAATGTCTCTGTCGGGGTATCCCAAGTGACAGGAACTTCAGTTGCCTCTGAATTCGCTCGCTTTCGAGCCCTATATTGCCGCTCCTTCTCGAGTTGTTGTCGTATAGCATCTGCTCTAATCTGTTCACTAAGCTCCTGCGCTTCCCTCGTAGCTCTCTCTTCTTCTTGCTTGGCCTCTTCCGCAGCCCGCTGCTGGCGAGCCTGATAAAATTTTCACAAACCTGACAGTTTAGATGAATCAATTACTTACCCGCTGCTCTTCTTCCGCTCGTTGAATCATTTGGAGTGCGAGAGACCCCTGGGGTTCGATAGTGGGAGTTACATTGGTTGATATCCATTCCTGACATAAACTTGCAATCTGTGCCACTGATCAGCTGCAATGCAACTAGGTCAAAGAAAAACTAACCTGAAAGACCATTTCAGAGCCTTGAGAGGCCCGAACCTCGACATGGATAGCTTGTGCTAGTTTCGTAATTTGTTCGTTATTCAGACCGCCAATAGGTTTCTGGATCGTAAACATGGGGAAGGCGAGGGAGGGATAGGTCTTGGGGAACCTCGGATTCAAGTCAGTACATTAGGAGATGCACACGGATATAGCGACATACTTGACATGTAGATTTAGAAATATGCTAGCCGCATGGTTGGGATCGGGATGTCGGATCCGGATTATGAATTCAGGTTGTCGGACCGCATCCTGAACACATGTCAAAAAGGAGACGCGCTATCGGAGGGAAACTAGAAAGACCTTCCATGCCCTGGGCGGAGGACAGTCGATGAAATCCTCGGCGTAAATCGACTTCAACGCTGTAATCTCGAGTTCCTGTAGTTCCTCTGCTGATTCCATATGGGCTTGAAGCCCTTGCTACAATATTGATGGTGGATTGTTGGATTGCGAGAACGGTTCTTGGATCTTTCAACTTGAAGATCAATGTTCGCCCAGCGGGTTTAGTGCCGATGGTTGAATATGCTTGAGAGGGGAGGGCCCTTTGGACCTCAGCAACTCAAGTTTCCATGTCCTCTGCGCGTTATTATGTGAAAGTGTGGCAATGAGAAAAGAGATGGCCTCGAGGCGTGAGGCTCACCTGTTTTGATTCAATGGGGGCTGCGATCAAGTTTCCCCATGCGGTTACCGGACGAAAAAGGCAAGTTGTGATGCTTCGTGGTCTTCGAACTCCCAGGACCTGATATTAGGGGTGTGACAATTGCACATCAACCTCAGTGCCTACAGAAGAAATTTTTGTTCAGGTAGGCTTTTGGACGGACACCGTAACGGGAACATACGCACCAATGAGGTTCTTAGCAAAGTAGACCATGCCCACTGACGGGATGCATCGTTTGTTGCAATCAAAGTGTGGCCCAGGGTGAAAACTGCAGCAAGATTGATTACGACACCATATTTCAAAATTTACATGGGGATATCATCTTCCTCCGGATTTGCATCCACACTGGCAGAGTCGTGTCGAATTTCAAGCTCATTCGCATCTACTAACAATTAAGCCTCGCCGCGAATTGCTATCTATGGACCGGCCATTCAGAATATGCCTTTTAGGCCCCCCAAATGTTATGCACCTATCTAGAGTGCCTGGTTCATCTTCTGGAATTAGGGGATCACAAAGTGATTTTTCTTGTATTTTTGCCTGTTCGTTCTCAGTCCCTTTCGAATCCGGCGACGCGAAGGTACCATGGGCGAAACGTAGTCATTCCATGTATCTATGAGCTGGTATAGATACAGTAGTAATAAGCATCGTAGGTGGGACAGCTTCCTGGACCCTCAAATGGTAAACTGGTACGATGATGCATTACTACATTATACAAATTAGTGATATAATTATGATACAGCCGATTCTATATTCGAATTTAATACGTAGGTTCTACAAGGTCTACAACCAGCGGCAGGCCCTTATGTTCTTCAAAAGCGTTACCCGACTCCGTGAATGTCCGCACCGAGGGCGAGATAATCTGAGAGAGGTTCCAGACGATAACATCACCAGTCGCTGAGAATGAGAATCTCGATAGAAGGGTCGCCAGCAAGATTTCTGGATAGACATGTCAGTAACCCGGATATGAATTAAACTCGTGGCGGCCTCACTCATTTCGATCTGGGCAAATTTGTAGCCGCTGCAAGAAATCGCATTAGAACAACGAGGTTGGGGCGGTGCAAGACTTACATGCAGGATCTAGACCCCCCAAGGAACGTCATCCTGCAAGCTCGGTTAGACATTTCTGTGGGCCAGGTGAATATATAAATGACCTACATTCCAGAGTAGATTCCCGGCAGGCGTGGTCCATCGCCTTGCTTCGGCTCACCCGCGAGCCAACGCTGAGGCTTCCACTCCTTTGCGTCCAGGCCCCAAACGGACTCCATGCGATTGCCCCCAGCGATGCCCACAAATATGGTAGTCCCCGCAGGAATGGTTATAGAGGCAACATCATCCTCGTGACCCGACGGTGAGTACGAAACGATGCTTTCCTTGACGGCCCTATGTGTGTATGTGTCAATTGTGGAGCTGGTTCCCTGGCACGCGCACTACTCACGTACGACGGACGAACGGAACCGGCGGGTATCTATCATCATTATAAGCTTGGTTTGTAAATAAGGTCGTCGGATGCAGGCTCACAACCGGAGAGTCTCTTTGAGGACGGCATCCAGCATCGGCAAGGCCATTATCTCGTCATACTCCAGCCGACCACCCTGTTTAGATCGGATTGCGGCGCGGACTTCATCCTGGACTGCCGCTTGAATTTCGGGGTGGATTGAAAGCATGTAAAGAAGGCGCGACAGGGCCGACGATGTAGTGTCTTGGGCCCCAAAAATTAAAACTCTAAGAATAGACATGAGCGCTCTACCGTCAGGGTACGCACACCAAAACGCACGTCATCTGTCCCGTGAGTTCTGCTTCGCTCAATTGTTCACCTGACGGTGATCTATCATTGGCTTTGACTTGAAAACTGTCAGCAAGGCATGAGGGACGTCTGTCCTTTAGATGCTCACGTAAGATACTAATGATATCCCTTGTTATCGGTGCCTCGGCGGTTTCGCCTTCGCGAATGGCCTCTCGCTTCTCTTGCAGGATGGACTGTGCCGTCTCGTGCATGATATCGGACATGTCTTTCACCTTCTGAACTGCAGCATGGGGGTCCATTCGACCAGCTTTCTACGGAACGCGGGCGGCCGAGAGACGATAGGAATGGGGCAAACTGGCGAACCAGCGAAAGGGAGAAGATCGTGGGACTTGAAGAATCGCGTGAGACCATAAATATCTCCGGAGGAAGAAAACATGCATACATCAATTCTTTCACTGCAGACGTGTATGGGTTATTGTGCGAAGAATCCAGAGGGTCAAATGAGTATCCGAGAATGGCCTGTCCGACTGTCTCCAGGGCTACCCTAGACATCCATTCGGACATGTCAAGGACACTTTTCCCAGTCTTTTTGTTTGCAGCTTCGCCTCGTTGCTCAAGACATCTGATAACTAAAGGAGATGGTGAGTCTAAATTTAGTGGGACGGTTGCAATATATCCACCTTATCCGCAATTTCATAGAAAGTAGGGGTCAGCTTTTTTAACTGTGCGACGGAGAACACGGGGATAACCATCTTCCTCTGTCGCTTATGTTGTTCACCTAGGTTCGATGGGTTTGTCATTGTCTTCTCGCACAAAACCGGCGTCCCTACCAATGGTGGCCACCAAGCCGGGACCAAAAATAGCTTTATTCGTCCTAGAACGGGAAGTAAGGATCAATGTGAATCAAAATAACAGGAATACTCACTCAATGAACACGGAAGTCTCCTCGAAGGCATCTTGGTCCTTTATGAGAATGTGGTGCAAGGCCCTTGGGTCAGATATATAAAGTTGTTCATCCTGTCAGGGCCTGAGCGTCGCGAATCAAATTAAAATTAAATGATGGGCAACGAACCCCAAAGAAACCATATACTTTCACCATTCCCCCGAACCGATCTACAAGGGCTTGATGGAAGGCCAACCCCTTGGGGTTGAATAGTTGGCCCAGATTCCCTGAAACATACGTATGATGAGCAAGGCCAGCTTTCGAGACTGGTGGTATCTACCTTTAAACCAGGACACCGACCGCGGTCCCGGGAGGCCTTCAAAGGGCGATACAAACAAGAGTGGTTTAAAGAGCCATGAAATGATACGATAACACGGATATAAGATGATGATGTCCAGCACCATGGTGGCGAATGTACTCATCGTAAACATGGGGGCGGATTATTGACAATGCGTCAGCGAGAATCGCATTTTATACCACATCCATGCCGATGAGTCGAAATATGTTGCCGTATTCCGGTGGAGGGATCCATGACATACCGGGGAGATATTCGTGAAACAGGGCCGACCCGGTGAACCGCGGAAGGCAGTAACCAAATTAATTCCAGCATTCGACTGAATATGGGATAACAAGAATGCAATGGCACAGGTTTCAAGGGTAAAACATCCCCAACCACTTGAACAACCTGGGAATATTGAGGGTAACTCAATACCCAATCACCCGAGCAAGTAGGCCGTACTTAGCGTTGTTTGATGTCAAAGTAGACACGATCAGTCCGATCGATCGTGCTGACGAGTCCCCAGACGGCTCAGCAGTGCATAATGACGGCGCTGGGAACGGGGTGGTGTATGCTTTAACTATGTCAGGTATCTACCACGTGCTGATTAACGCCCTACTAGCTCATGGTGGGTGATTTCTACTGGTTGGCTAAAAATCCATTAGGCAGTAAAAGCTGGGCCTCCGGATGAGGCGGAGATTGACTGGTTACTACGCCTGGAGAGGCAATAACATGCACACGGCAAAGGGTTTCGTATAATATGTTGACGCGCTTCGGGTCATAACGCGGGTCGGGCAAATATACAGCGGATCGTAAGGCTGTACCCTGTGAGTGACCGGTACCTTGATTACTGAGCGTGGGGCTGGATGAGAGGGAACCTAGGCAAATTTATGTTATCTGGTCAACTATATAGAATAGCCGAGCCCCATCCCACGTCAAGGATACTAGTACCAGCGACCCCCAAGCACTTCTGGTGCATTCCCGCCGTAATACAAGACCTCCAACCAAGGCTTCTATGGCGTTGTGAGGCCCCTTGGCTTCTGGTGGCGCCTGTGCTGGCCTTAATTAACAGACAGCCAACAACTGAGGTCGGGCAGCTCGGGCGGCGGCATCAATCAGTGATCACTAGGGCCAGCTTTGACAGTGACGGGGGAGGCCAAGGCACCGGATTCCTCGGTTACATGTTCGAATGATGAAGCTGGGTCGAAATAAACCTGTCTGTGGAAGTGGCCACAGACACCGAGGTCTTGTCGTGATGGTGCAGGTTTCCATAGCAAGTGATTCGCGGTGGGCTGCGGTCCATGTAGTTCAATTTGAGGGTACCCCCTTCTAGGCTCGTATGCAGTAGATTGGCCCGAGGCCTGGGCGACTGGCCAGGTCGAGAGCATGATGTCATTGAGGGAAGGGACTCGGGGGGAATAAAATTGCTCAGTCAGCATTGATATTGATTATTCATTACCCTAGCTCTGCAGCTGGCCGGGGGGTACGATGTTGAAATTATGGCGCAATGATTGGATGTATATGAGCTCACAACAGAATTGTAAATCCAAAGAATGCGTGGACGTCATTATTCACATGGATTGAGCAATGGGACACGAAATCCTTCGCGGTCGTCGGGTTGGTAATGCAAACTCAACCTGCGAACCTGGTCCAGCTTCCTGTTTCCCGCATTCCGCAGGCAGGAGCATTCCTGGGTGGGAATTGGCGGTGATATTTACTATTATCCTGGAGGTTGGAATTGGTTTCAGCAAGCCGCTGAAAGTTCCGCTGCGCCAACCTGAAATGCTTGGTAACCAAATTACATAATCGATCACAACCCAAAATTTCAAGCAAGGTTGCAGAATCTTATCTCCAAGTTGTAGCCCACTGGCCAGACCCAAATATCATGGCACCCCATTCCGACAGCGAAAACGAAAACGACGCCCCTGAATCACTCTCGCTCGCCCAGTCAAAGTCGAGCGCTAAGGCACATGAGGGGGCAGCCACACGTGCACGGGCAGCGCAGAAGGAGGCACAACGCGCAAGGAATCGAGTGCGGGATGAGGAGATGAAGAAGCGTGCGCAGGAAAGGAAGGTTCTGCGCGCAGATGTGCAGGGCGGGGATGAAGGGGATGCGGATGAGGACGAGGATGGGGAAGGGGATGAGGTGCGGGCGAGGATGGAGCGGGCGATGCGGGAGGCTGAGATGGGCGATGAAAGCATAGATGTCGACGAAGATGAGGGTGAAGAGGATGGGGATGAGGAGAGTGGATCTGATGCAGAGATGTTCGAAGAAGACGAAAACAATGACGAGGAGGATGGGTCCTCAGAGGAAGGTGGAAACGAAAGCAATAGTGGTGATGGAGGAGGGACTGACGACGAAACCACAGCTGGACCCACGAACCCATTACACCTCCCCGACCACCTGTTCACCTCTGCGTTCGCCTCATCCTCCAAGAAACCCTCTTCACAACCTGCCTCAAACCTAAACCCAGGTTCCAAATCCAAACCCAAAAGCGTACGCAAATGCACACGCCGTCCGACCACCAAAGACACCGTTCTCGGGTAATTTCTCCTCTCCCCACTCCCTCGCAGCCTAACCCACTTTTACACAGATCACGCATAATACGACGCCTTGACGCTCCTGAAGGCCCACCGCGTGCCGCAGTACACACCATGCCCCCGCGCGGGGTGCGGCACTTCCTCACGCGCTCGCTCGCGCTCACGGGCCCAGCGGGAGGTAAAACTATGAGTAAGAACAAGAGGGGATGGGAGCGTAAGCCTGGTATGTTTTTCTGCTGTATCTTTGTGCACGAGAGGCTTACTATATTCGGTACTGGCAGTCAATATCGGGAGTATGAGGCGCAGCGGGATGGGACCCGCGGCGTCGTTCGTACGGCGCTAGCGGCCTGAATCGCGCCCTTGGCCCTGCATCATAAAATGTCATGACACTCAGCGTGCGCTGCGATCAGTTCCTGCTGCGGTGGGATCACGATTATCTCGGGCTCCATTTCAGCTTGACGTGGTTGCTATGCTCCTACTTACAGACCGAGACAAATGTATAGATACATGACGTCGTTACGATGTTACAATAAACATCGGGGAACATACACCGCCCTCCCGATGGATCAAATGTAGTGGGATCGCGACGCGAACCCTTGCACACTCAATATGGTGTTCTCTACCCGATACTGAGATACAACGGCATGAATACAGCACGGTGGGATCATAGTGTGGGTTTCTACGCGGCCGGTTTGGCTTAGGCTGTGCGCCGGCTGCAGTGTTTCAATCTATCCCGACTACGGCGAAGCAGGCAGTGGCTGTCGGGGTGACGCCGCTCGTGGCGCCGAAAAGGCACATCAGTGGCGCCTGCATACTTAGATCCAGAAGATGTCAGAGCGCAACGTAGTGTGCGAGTGTCCGTCCAAATCTATATCCACGTTATATCTAGAACAAATGTACACTGTACATTAGCACCCAACTCGGCAACGCTCACTTCCGCGAGACATGCGGATCGACGAGGGGCGAGTTGATCAGCGCCCTCCACAATTGGCGCCACGAAATCGGGTTGCCCTGCACCCACTCAACCAATTACACGAACCCCGGGGACCAGGCGGGGGCACTCATCTCATCACGCTACATCACACAGAAGCTGCCGCTCCGACCGCGGTAGCTGAATGGCTCGACGTCGACCCAGCCTTTGAACAGCACCTTCCTGCGATCGTACCCGCCAATGCGCAGGCGCCACATGCTTTCAGTGGACGCGTTCTTGCACTTCACGTTCAGCTCCTGCAGGCACTCGCGGATGGGGCCTTATCTCTTACGCCCACATCCAGGGCTGCGCCTAGGTCAGTCCATTTGCACCCAAACTTTGAAACACCACAGCCCTCCAACGCACCGATCCTGTCAAAGAGGCCACCGCCCGCGGCAAACTCCAGGAGGATGTAGATGCCGGGAACTCGAGCACGTTTTCGTGCTTCAGTGCAGCATGCACGCGCATCTCTTTCTCGACGGTCTTCCGGTCATAACCTGAAGGGGTAACTCGGGTAGCTGGGTTTATTGGGAGCAACACACCAACAACCTTGAAGTATTTCTGGGCCGACATGGTTTGGACTAAAGTGTCTAAATTTGTGGACCCAATGTATGTTGTGAAATGCACGTGCTAAACCACGCACGTGATCAAGCACACGAATTTGAGACGCGTCTGTTCCACACCCTTCGCGGCTTGACCTTCAACCACGATCTCACCAAGAAAAACACAGTCATCTGGGTAACGTTTCGTCTCCTCGTTCATTCATCCATTCCCTCGCTGTTTGACCATCCCTCCCACCCTACGGCTAAGGTTTGTGTTTAATGTCTAAGGTGAACTGCAAGAGGGTTTCCCCTATCCGCTTCCGGTTCACGCCCCTCGAGGTTAGGAGTCGCCAGACTCCTTCCCTCTATTCCCACATCCCTTAGACAGTAACCACATTCCTATTGTTGGACTCAATATATTATCCCTTTCCCCTTATCTATCCTCCAAGGGGAACATCGCAAGGTTCGAATAGCTGCGCTGTTGCACAAGTTGCTGCTTGCTTAACGTGTGGCTCCCATTTTCCATCACTTCCACAACAACCATGGACACCCCCAGTACTATCGTGGACACAATCCATCTTGCAGGCAAATTTGTTGATTACGCCATGGGCATCAAGGATTCCGGGGAAGCCCATTTGCAGTTAATGTCGGAGGTCTCTGCTCTTAAAACCCTCCTTGAAGCCATGTGCGGCCGCTTCGATAATGCTGGCGTCAAAAGTGGTGACGACCACATCGTGGGAGGGGTGATGATGGCTGGCATCGGAAGCCCCCTAGACGCGTGCTATGGAGCCTTACGACTCATCACCAATGATTTGGAGAATGCCAACCGCTGGGAAACGATCCCCAGCCACGGAGCAATTGGGAGACCCGAGGTGGCCGTTTCATGGAGAGGAGATCGAAACTCTGCTGAGTGGTGTTGAGTGCTTGAAGTTGCTACTCTCGCCTGCAATGCAGATATCACTGATGTAAGTACCCGTTCGCCAGGGGTGAGATCTTTGGGTTGACGCTTCGATGCCCAGGGAATTCATCGAGGCGACCCGTGATGAGCTAGCGGAAGTGGGGGATGTTGGGGATATCAAGGCTGTCGTCTCATCACCCGAATCCAGTCGAGGTGTGTGGATGGGGGTCATTGCTGTGGTGTTGAAATTGATGCTCACCAGCTCACACCGTAGAAATTCAAGATAATCCCACATTCTTGGACGCTAAGTCTCAGTGCGTCACAAGTGTCTTTGTAGATATAGAAAATATTGTTAGCAGGAACCAACAAGGTAGGATCGTCAATGCCAACCATCACTCACTAACATTCGGCTACCAGGTCAAGGGCATCGGGGTGTCCCTAACTGGCCGTCGGCACCAGACTTCGATCACAAACACATCGCTATGTGCAAAAAACATGCGACCGGCACAGGGAAATGGATGCTCAGGGACCTGAAATTCGTGGCCTGGCGGAAGGGCGAGCACAATGTGCTCTGGTGTCCGGGACGTTGTAAGTGCATGCCTGGCGCTGGCCATCTCCGGTTAACGTCTGGCCAATCGTTCAGTGGGTGTCGGCAAGTCCGTTATGGCGTGAGTGCCATCTCATTGGGTCTGGGTGCTTCATCCGATTTTCACAACAGCTCAATTATTATCCACTACCTACAAAAAGAAATGGCGCAAGATACGGCTGCCATCTTCATTTACTTTGACCGCACGACGAACTATACAACGCGGGAGCTCGTCGATGCCCTCTTGTCTCAGCTCGTTCGAATGCGCATGTCATACTCGCGCGTAGAATCACTCTGGAAACGGATGGCTTGCAACCCCCCAACATTGGAAGAATTGTGGACTATCTTGGGAGCTGAGATAAGAAAGTACACCCAAGTCTTCGTTGTGATTGATGCATTGGATGAAAGCTGTGATGAGGTTTGGGTCCCGCTCCTCAGGAATCTTCGGAAAATGTCTGGGGTTGGCATCCTTGCCACCTCCCGGGATCTGGGCACTATCACGGCGGAATTCCAGCAAGATTGTCGTCTTGACATTGTGGCCAATGAAGGCGACCTTAGGAGATGCATTAATGAGCGCCTATTGGGGGCCACTCAGACATTCAAGCGGCTGCTGGAGATGGACACGGATCTCCGTGCAGAGATCCTCGACAGGGTCGTGAAAAGGGCAGATGGGATGTACGTACCTCATTATTCTCATTATGCTGATGATCTGTGCGCTGGAGATGACATGACATTTCATCGACAGGTTCCTCCTGGCCTGGTTCCATATGAACATCTTGGAGAAACAGTACACGCTATTCAATCTGCGTCGGGCGCTGGAAAAGCTACCAGGAGATTTGAAGTCCGCGCGCAATGCTACGATGGATCGAGCCAGTGGAAAAGACAAGCGACTCTGTCCAGATCAATGAACTCCCATGTGAATGTCATTTCATTTGAGTAAAGAAACCAAGAGATATACACATTGCCTTAACTACATCTAAATTACGAGCAAGTGAGAATGACGACAGCATAATAGTGCAGCGGATGTCCGAGCGGAGGGCAGGGCGTAGAGGAACCGGCCTTGATGGTGGCGATGGTTCATCCCGAGCCAAAGTCAATTCTGATGACCCAGATTTATTGGGAGCAACATACCAGCAACCTTTGGGTATTTCTGGGCCGGCATGGTTTGGACTGAAGCGTCTAAATTTGTGGACCTATGCGTGTTGTGAAATTTAGACGCGCCAACGTCACGTGTATTACGCGCCGCGGCGGTGCAACGAGGCAAAGTTCCGCCTTACATAGAAGAATCATTGGAGGGTCTGCGTTGTCTTCACACTGAGGAGAGGACGGAAACTATTTTGTAGAATCTACTTTTACATAATATGTATCAGCTATTCTCTTCTTAAATCTCAGCCAAAATGCTGGGAAATTAGAAAGTCGACGGAGTTCGAAGCACTTCAAGCAGCTTCAAGTTCAACTTTGACAAGTCTGAGATCTCCGTTGCGCTCAGCATGCGACATTGACGGGGGATGTGGCTGACCCTACTCACAGCTGTCTCCCGTAGCCAGACCATGATGATTCATGAACGACGCTTTCCACAGCAACCACCACCCATGGATGTTTTCAGTGCGTCGGTCTCGTTGGTCTCGCAGAAAAACTCATAGACTGTGCTAAAACCATTAAAAGTGCCGACCGGGACCGCGCCAGGTGATATCCGAGGTTGCGCTCCTAGAATCTGGCGTCGAAACCCCAAAAAATCGCCGGTGGGAAACTATCCCCATTTGCAACGAAGAAGAAATTGAAGTGGCCGTTCAATAAATCTGAAATCAAGGCGCTGCTGGACCACATTGGAAACGTAAAATCTCTACTTGTGCTTGTGGTACAGGAGTCACAAGGGTGAGTATCTGTCATCAGCAGCAAAGTTTTTGAATTGACACTTTGAGGGGCAGGGAGCTGATTGAGAAGGCCCGCGACGAACTGGCGACTGTGGGACAGGATACCAAGGCTGGCGTCTCGATTCGAGGTCGACCGAAGAGGTGTGTAGAATAAGGTCATTTCTGTGATACCGAATCTGATAGTGTCACACTAGCTCAAGCGAAGAAAATTGATGATCTCATAGTTCTGTGTGCCAAAAACGTTACGGATATAAAGGGTGGTGTTGAAGATCACCGCCAAACATCACCCACCGACGTTCTGGCGCCAGATGAAGAAGAACATCAGGATGTCCCCCCCCACCGATATTTGGCTTCCAAGGCAAGAAGAAGTTAGAATATCAGGACGCCCCTCCCAATTCTCGGCGAATAGTCTCCAACTACTATGTTCGAAAAACATACGACCGGCATGGGGAAGTGGATCCTCGGGCATCCGACTCAACTTTGTGGCTTGGCGGAGGGGAGAGCACAACGTGCTCTGGTGTCCGGGAGGTTGTAAGTTCATACCTGGCGCTGACCATCTTCGGCTGACAAGGAAATGGTGCAGGACGTGGCTGTTGTGTGTATATACTTTCAACATACGACGGAATACACAGCATCGCACCTTGCTGGGGGCCGGGGCCCTCTTATCCCAACCGGTACAGCAGGGTACTAACAAAGCAATGATGGCAGGATGGGTCATACCGCAGGACGACTAAACCAACTTGGTTTACTTGTCCTGTGGTATGACCCATCCTGCCGTCACTATTTCGTTGAACCCGCTCGTACGTCATGCAGATATGAAATCTATTGCTATGGTAAATCTCACGCTATATCCAGATACCACAATCCGGAATCATTTGCGCGACTATGTTCTCATGCAACTCCCTCATTCTGGCACCCACGTCACAATAACGTGCCTACAATATATCACTTCCAATGCCTTCAACAGACCACTTAATGAGGGTTCCAGAATGGAACTCATGGATACCCTCTAGTCCAATACTACGTTGTGGATCACTGGGGTGAACATGTACGCACACCTTCAAACGAACCGAGTGTCCGCTCCCAAGCTACGAAACTCCTCTGCGACCAGTGCTTGGTTTTCTTGCCCATGGAATCAACAACATCACCGTCATTCAAGCTTGTGCTCATTTCGGGTTAAAAGATTATCTGATCGACCTGCTCAGGGATGGTGGTGCCAATGTTGATTTTGAAAATTCAAATGACGACACGGCGTGAAAGATAGCAATCAACCGCGGCCACGAAGAAATCGAGTTATTACTCGCGCAAGAAAGCACTAAAGCCAAGCTAGGGGGCTGGAGTGGCGCCACTCCACCAATCCAGGCAATCACACCAGGAAATTCCGTTATTATCTGCCTATTTTCGTCTTTATCATTATTTTTCTATTTAAACAGTATGGTAAGTCAACTTTTGTGGGCGGGGTGGTCACTCCAAACTTGAAGCTAAATTAATTTACAAGGTAAGCGCCAGGTTGAATATGGTACAGTTTTGCTGTTAGGGCATGTGCAAGGTTCTCAGGGGATCCGGATATGTTGTAATTCCAGTCGTCATCCAAGTCATCTAACATTTTCAGATACCCGGCGGCACCAGACATATGTGCAACCAGACAACAGGCAGCGTGGAGGCCCAGGTACTCAGAGGAGGGGAGCTCCAGCTCAGGCGAAGTGGATTCGAATTTGACAAAGCGGGGAACGTTCTTGGGCACGAAGAGGAATTCGGGCTCAGTTGAGCAGACTTTGTAATAGTTAGGTTTATCCTATCACAGCAGATATATTTAGTTACAGTACCCTCAAATAGGGCCAAGCAATACACACCGTTGCTTCAAACCAGAGTGCCAACGTGTCAAACATATCGTGCATATAGGTAGACATGGTGATGACATTCTTCAAGGAATGTACATTGCTTCCTTCGAGGTCATTGAATATTCGAGTGTACCCGAAGGACTTCAGAACAGAACCCTTGTCGTGCGCGGCGAGGTTCAAATCTGCGGACTCTGATAAAATATGGCAGCAATCGGTAACTTCGATCATCGCAGCTGGGTTATCAGAAAATTCTTGCTTTAACTCTGCATCGCATTTCACAGCGGGCTTGTGGAAAGCGCCAGACACGGCGCATCGGAAATTGTCGCGAGCAAGAGCCTGGGATGCATATTGGGTCTACCCCTCGGTCGAGGCACGAGAATTGACAACGCACGCTCCGCTTGGCTTCCTGGTGATTTTTCGGATAAGGGATCAACCGCTCCTTGATCATGTCTTGTATAGTGTTGAATGATGGTCGCGATTGGTGCCGAGAGGGTACAGGCGTCGGCCCCTTGGCCTTCCAGACTGGAGCGAGACGAAGATGGAATGGAGCGAAAAAAAGGGATAGCAGACTCACAAGAACGGACGAAGTGCTCTAAATACAACTTCCCAACCTCAAACAGCCTTTCACGGTTCTCGGCGCCGATAACAGATACGGCAATATGGGATGCGGCGGCATCGCCAGGACCTTTGTCCATAAGATGGCCCAAGAGTCGAACGTATACCAATTGCGCTTCCAGTGGTGCTCGCGTAGCCTTGGTATGAGACGGCGACTCCAAGTCTATCAGGAGTCTCTCTCCGCTAGACAGCAGTTTCATATGCACTAACAACAGTAGAATTCATATGTTGAAAGTTCGTAGATAGCGGTGTTTCTTGTGCATCGGGCAGAGTTGGAATGGACATGATGAGGAAAATGTTGTAGAGAAGAAAATAGACGCACAAGCTATTACCGATATGATATTATAGTGATCAAGTGCCGCGTGATTTGACGTCTGTGGGTCCTGAGTCGGACCTGGATCATGATGCCGTCAAAATGCATAAATAAATTCAAATTGCATTCTAGTCACACTGTTGAGAACACCATCACTCATATTGCAATGATTTCTACCCGACAATAAACTGAGGCCTCAGGCTGGCTTCAGGAACTAGCAGTGAACTTCAATGCAGCAGAACAGGGACTCCCACAGCTCTGGGATTTGGATTACTCGGAGCGTAGCGTAGCGGGTGACCATCCAAATCTATATCCACATTATATCTAAAACAAATATACGCTGTACATTAGCATTCAACTCGGCAGCGCTCACTTCCGCAAGACATGCGGATCGACGAGGGACGAGTTGATCAGCGCCTTCCACAGTTGGCGCCACGAAATCGGGTTGCCCTGCACCCACCCAATCAGTCACACGCACCCCAGGGACCAGGCAAAGGAACATACCTCATCGCGCTGCATCACACAGAAGCTGCCGCTCTGACCGCGGTAGCTGAATGGCTCGACGTCGACCCAGCCTTTGAACAGCACCTTTCTGCGATCGTACCCGCCGATGCGTAGGCGCCACGTGCTGTCGGTGGACGCGTTCTTGCACTTTACTTTCAGCTCCTGCAGGCTTTCATGGATGAGATCGGTGAGGAGGGGCGGCGCGAGGGATGCATAGAATCGCGTGAGGTGCGGGGTGTAACGGTTGCCCGATTGGGTTTGGGACTGGGTGTGTTGTCAGCGAAGGCCGGGCGTCAAGGGAAACAAACTGACGAAGAGCATGAGGGATTGGGTGAATTGGGAATTGTGTGTGGCCGAAAGCATGATCTCGTCCTCGTCTCTACAGTGCTGGTCAGCGCGGCCTAGAGAAGAGAATGCGATTCTACTTCTTTTCTTCGAGCTGGGGCGTCGCCAGTGCCATGTCCCCATTCGCGCGTAGGGACTCGGTCAACCTATCCGCCAACGCAATTGGACCTTGTTTTGCTAGTTGACTGGGTCTACACTCATATTCAGATTTCAGCAAGGCAGTTATTGGCACAGGGGACTGACCGGGTGCACCAGGGATGTTCGAATACATCAGATAGAGTCATCCGGTTCGCCGGGTTGACGGTGAGCATGCCACGGATGAGGGCTGCGAACTCTGAGTTCACAGATTATAGGCGGGAGGGGCAGCTTACAGAGTGCGTGATCACCCAGGCGGTTCCATGGGACTTCCTTGAAGATCTGACCAGACACATAGCGCACAAACTCGGGGCTGTGGATCGTAGGTTCATCCCAAGGGGTATCTGGGATGGGGTGAAATGGGTACTAGACGGAATGATCGGGCTTACTGCCTGCAAGGAGCGTGTAGAGGATGACGCCCATCCCCCAAACATCGATTGGTTCGGCATGGTAGGGAGCGTCGGAGTTGAGCTGGGACGGGAATGTGTTAGTTCGAGCAGTTGCGGGGTATAGGGAAACACACCTCTGGAGCAACATAGGGAAGACTTCCGCATCGCTCGCTGAGCATCCGGGTCTTACCTGACTCTTTCAGCTTATAGACGGCAGACAAGCCAAAGTCGGATATCTTGAGCCGCCCCGTGACATCGAGGAGGATATTTTCTGGTTTTAGGTCGCGATGGCACACTCCTTGGCTATGTATATAATCCTGTCGCACTCTCGTCAACTTAACCTAAAACACAAAAGCGGCAGATCTCACCATGCCGGCTACGAGCTGGTTGAAGTAGTAGTGTGCGACCTCATCTCCTACACCCACATCCGGGGCTGCACCCAGGTCAGCCCATTTGCACCTAAATACCACAGCCCTCCAACGCACCGATCTTGTCAAAGAGGTCGCCGCCCGCGGCCAACTCCAACAGGATGTAGATGCCGGGAACAAAGCGGTGGCGGTGCTTGAGCTCGACGACGACGGCGTTGAGGAATTCGAGCACGTTTTCGTGCTTCAGTGCAGCGTGCACGCGCATCTCCTTCTCGACAGTCTTCCGGTCGGTCTCGGTGGTCTGGTCTGTGAGTGCGACAAGCTTGCATGCTGCGACGCGGTGTTCCTCAATATTAACCGCACGGAAGACGCTGGGCAATGAGTGAATGGTACGTACGAACGCTCTGGGTGTCAGAGGAAAACTCACGTTGAGAAGCCACCACCCCCGATTTGCTGAACGAGGTCGTAACCTGGAGGGTGTAAGTGAGCTGGCCGGGTTTGTTGGGAGCAACATACCAACAACCTTGGGGTATTTCTGAGCCGACATGGTGGTTTGGGCTGAAGTGATTGTGGCAGATGGCGGTCGACGCGTCCGCCAATTTACATGATGAGTCGATGAAAGGAAGTTCTGGAGGTCACCTGATGTGACCCCATCCAAAGTCCGTAACACGTTACATAATTGTTGTCATTGATTTTGAATTTCAACGAATTTGTTCATGACAGACTTGCCCGCGATGAGCTAGCGACTGCGGGGGACGTGGGTGATGTCAAGGCCGCCATTTCATCGTTCGAAGCCAGGCGAACTTGTGCAGATGACAGCCGCCGCCGTGGCAGCGCCGGATCTGACACTATCAACCTATACAACTGAGGAAACTGAGAAAATCCTCGCCCCTTGACGCTAGGTTCCAGATTGTCGCAAATGGCCAGTGCACTTCAACTATGCACGCAACGTAGAAAACATTGGCCCAGTCCCAAATACTATTTTGTCGCAATCCATCCCCGTGCGCGGACGAAAACCGAGAAGCAAGTATTCCGGGAGATTCTGGGTCATCGGGTTTGGCTTTGGTTCGACGAGTCGACGTTTCGTCGCCACCATCAGGGCCGGATCTTCTATGCCCTCCTGGAGCAGGGCGCGGCAGCGCTCAGCTCCAGGTGATCACGTGACCGGACCATGTTACAGTAGGCCTACTGTAGTACTAGCATAGCACACATGTACTGTTACACAGTCATTAGAGCATCCACGACGACACTGTTCGACGCGTTCGCGGCACTCGGCGTGATTCCGCTCGGAGAGCGCCTCAGGAGATCCGCCGTGTGCACTACCCTCCCCTCGGACCTCCACTTGCTCAAAATGGTATTCCAGCTCTTTTGCGATCCCACACGCTGGGGAATTCAGCGCATCCGTGATTGTGATCGTGAGTTGTAATTTGGACGTAGTCAAGGCAATGTATATATTTCTTTACTCAAACGAAATGACATTCACATGGGAGTTCATTGATCTGGACAGAGTCGCTTGTCTTTCTCACTGGCTCGATCCATCGTAGTATTGTGCGCGGATTTCAAATCTCCCGGTAGTTCTTCCAGCGTCCGACGCAGATTGAATACCGTGAACTCTGTCTCTGCGATGTTCATGTGGAACCAGGCCAGGAGGAACCTGTTGGTGAAATGTCATGTCATCTCAAGCGCACAGATCACCAACATAATGAGAATGATGGGGTACATACATCCCATCTGCCCTCTCCACGACTCTGTCGAGGATCTCTGCACGGAGATGCGTGTCTACTTCCAGCAGCCGCTTGAATGTCTGAGTGGCCCCCAATAGGCGCTCATTAATGCATCTCCTAAGGTCGCCCTCATTGGCCACAATGTCAAGACGACAATCTTGCTGGAATTCCGCCGCGATGGTGCCCAGATCCCGGGAGGTGACAAGGATGCCAATCCCAGACAGTTTCCGAAGATTTCTGAGGAGCGGGACCCAAGCCTCATCACGACCTTCATCCAATGCATCGATCACAACGAAGACTCGGGTGTACATTCCACTTCAGCTCCCAAGATAGTCCACAGTTCTTCCAATGTTGGGGGGTTGCAAGCCATCTGTTTCCAGAGTGATTCCACCTCTGAGTATGACAAGCGCATTCGAACGAGTTGAGACAAGAGGGCATCGACGAGCTCCTGCGTTGTATAGTCCGCCATGCGGTCAAAGTAAATGAAAACAGCAGCCGTGTCTTGCGCCATTTCCTTTTGTAGGTGGTGGATAATCATTGAGCTGTTGTGACATTCGGATAAAGCACCCCGAACCAATTAGATTGCACTCACGCCATAACGGACTTCCCGACACCCACTGAACGATTGGCCAGACGTCAACCGGAGATGGCCAGCGCCAGGCATGCACTTACAACGTCCCGGACACCAGAGCACATTGTGCTTGCCCTTCCGCCAAGCCACGAATTCCGGGTCCCTGAGCATCCATTTCCCTGTGCCGGTCGCACGTTTTTCGAACATAGTGATGTGTTTGTGATCGAAGTCTGGTGCCGACGGCCAGTTAGAGACACCCCGATGCGCTTGACCTGGTAGGCAAATGTTAGTGAGTGATGTTTGGCGTTGACGATCCTACCTTGTTGGTTCCTGCTAACAATATTTTTCATGTCCATCAAGACACTTGTGACACCCCGAGACTTAGCGTCCAAGGATGTTGGATTATCTTGAATTTCTCCAGTGTGAGCTGATGAGTATCAATTTCGGCACCATAACAGTGACCTTCATTCACACACCTTGTCGACTGGCTTCAGGCGATGAGACGGCGACCTTGATATCCTCAACATCTCCTACTCTCGCTAGCTCATCACGAGTCGCCTCGATGAACTCCCTGGGCATCGAAGCGTCAACCCAAAGACCTCACCCCTGGCGAACGGGTACTTACATCAGTGATATCTGCATTGCAGGCGAGAGCAGCAATTTCAAGTGCCCAACACTGCTCAGCAGATTTTCGATCTCCTTTCCATGAAACGGCCACCTCGGGTCTCTCAACTGCTCCGTGGCTGGGGATCGTTTTTCGGCGATTGGCAGATCCCGCACATTCTCCAACTCATTGATGATGAGCCGTAAGTCGCCATAGCATGCATTTAGGGGGCTTCTGATGCCAGACTTCACTACCCCTCTCCAGATGTGGTTGTCGCCACTTCTGACGCCGGCATTATCGAAGCGGCCGCGCATGGCTTCAAGGAGGATTTTGAGGGCAGAGACCTCCGACATTAACTGCAAATGGGCTTCCTCGGGATCGTTGATGCCCCTGGCATAATCAACGAGTTTTCCCGCAAGATGGATTGTGTCGACGATAGTACTAGGGATGTCCATTGTTGTTGTGGAAGTGATGGAAAATAGGGGCTACATAGCTATTTCGAGACAGTGCCTAAATTTCACAACGCGCATGGATCCATAAATTGTTGAGTTGTGCGTCCAGCATCGCCCGCACTGGCAAAGAGCCTATCCACTTTCCGACCTCATCTCCTGCACCTGCGTTAGTCAATTGGCACCTAAACACCACAACCCCCCGACGTACCGATCTTGTCAAAGAGGTCGCCGCCCGTGGCCAGCTCGAGCAGGATGTGGATGCCGGAAAAGAAGCGGTGGCGATTCTTGAGCCCGAAGACGATGTTAAGGAACTCGAGCACGTTTTAGTGCTTGAGTAAAGCGCGCACGCGCGTCTCCTTCGACGGTCTTCTGGTTGATCTTGGTGGTCTGATCTGTGAGCGCGACGAGCTTGCATGCTGCGACACGGTGTTCCTCTATTTAACGCTAGATGGTGAGTAAATGGTATGTACGAATGCTCTGAATTCCAGAGGAAGGCTCACATCGACGCCCCCGACTCGGATCTGCTGCGCGAGGTCGTAGCCCGGAGGGCGTGAGTCGGGTGGCTGGGTCTGTTAGGAGCAACATACCAACAACCTTGAGGTATTTCTGGGCCGACATGGTGGCTTGGGCTGAAGTGATTGTGGCAGATGCAGTTGGCGCGTCCGGGCGGGGGGAGGTTCTGGAGGTCACCTGATGCGACCCTGTCTCTCCCTGTCTGCAGATTTTGTCATTGCCAATGCCATCAACGAATTTGTTGAAGTTCGCTCAATCTCATGAGCGGCGATAAGCCATGCATATGTCGGATAATTGGAGTACCGATGCTGGAATGCAGGTCTACAGATCAGAGATCAATCAGATAGCAGGGTTAGGTGACCCTGACACTGTGGTAGTTAACCAAGTAGATACTATTGTATTCCAGTAGAGAACTACTCTACAGGGATACATGATATATATACTACATAACAGTGGCTGTGTAGCTACTGTATATGTATCGTGAGACTGAGTTAATCATAATGGTAAATGATGATGGCATAATGGTGTGATATGGCGCAATCTGATCAGGTGATATCTCAACAGCATATCCATATCATGAGTATTCTATGTGCAACGGAATAACAACATTTGATTGGGTGGTATACCGGGCACTCTGTGACAGGCTTGCCTCACCCTTCAACTAGACTCCGCGTCCCCAGCTCCATGCCTGTGCGGCCCCCCGCTGCCCGGAGCGATTCGAGTATACCCTGATGCTTCTCCTTGGTTGCCCAATCGAGGGGCGTATTGCCCTCCGAATCTACCGAATTCACGTCAATGCCGTCTTGAGCCAGGAGAAGTGCCACTATTGCCTCGCGGCTGTAAGATGCTGCCAGGGAAAGCGCTACTAGACCCTTCAAGTTCTTCGCATTGATATCAATGTTACCTGTGGCCAAAACCAACCTAGCGACTCTCTCGTTGTTACCATATATTGCGAGGCTTAGATACGTATCCCCGTCCTCGTCCCTCAGACTGAGGTCTAAATCGTCTCTTGCCAGCAGCAAGTCCACGATCACTTCACGCCCCCCAAAGATCGCCAGTGCGAATGGCGTACATTGCGAATAATCCTGCGAATTTATGTCCACGTCATCCCTTTCCAGGAGCAATCGTACAGCCTCGCTCTGTCCGTTCATCGTTGCGTGCGCCAGCGGTGTCCTCCCGGCATTATCACGCCAATCAGCGTCCACGTCATCCCTCGCCAAGAGAATCTTCATGACCCCTTGGCGCCCGCTCATTGCTGCCCGCGTCAGTGGAGAAGTACCCATCCAACCCTTCGAGTTGACATCAACACCTTCCTGTACAAGCAACAGCTGAAGGATATCTTCCCGACCGCGGGCAGCGGCTTCCGTTACCGCTGTGTTGCCTTCCGAGTCCCGCGAATTAATATCAAAGCCACCATCCAGTAGGTCGGTTAAATAGTCTTTCAATCCAAGATGGGCACAGAGGTGTATTCCAGTAGAACCTCTAGCATTATTGATAACGAGGGAGCCAATGGCTGCGGCCTTCTGATGGTCACGAAGGAGCTCCATGGCTAGACGGCGTACGGTTGTATCATCGTAGTGCGCCCGCAGATGTTCCCCCAACGAATGAAGGGCATAATCGGTGAAAGGGATCTTCGTGCGCGGTTGCCCACCAATTGGTTCCCCGCTAATTTCGAGGCAGTTGAAAGAAAGATATTGCAGACAGGTAATTGCGAGGTGAGCAGGGTGAGGAAGGAGGGTGGAAAGATGATTGTGCAAATATTCTTGTGTTGAATAATCTAAACACGTCGTGAGATCTAGTACCGCGGCTATGGATTTTATATCCGCGCGACGTACGGACCAATTCAATAACCTGATCATATCGACGGAGGGGAACCTTCTCATCTACTAGGATGACCAGACCAACGCATACTGATGTAAGGTGCGCCTTGTCGTAAAGAAAATCGGTGTCGACGATGGTCATTCCATCTGAAATTGCCAGTGCATGTTGTAAATCATAGATTGTCATGGGGTATAGAGCATGGATGACCCAGGAGAAGATGCGGAATGCAAGCGGCTTATCCTCGTCCTTGATCCGCGTCACTGTAGCATCATACGCAGACTTCAGATCTCCCGGTAGTTCAGTCAATGCCCGACGTAGATCCAATACTCTGGTCTTCGACTCCAAAGAATTCATATGTAATCGAGCCAATAGAAACCTAGTATGGGGTTGGTACACCACCTTTGAGCATCGAATTCATCAACAAGTAAGAGTGATCAAGCTACGTACATCCCATCCGCCTTCTCCACAACCCCGGCGGTAATATCCGCACGCAAGGACGCATTCGCATCTAGCAGTCGTTTGAAACTTCCAGTGCTACCGGAGAGGCGCTCCTCAATATATTTCCTCAGATCTCCTTCGTCAGCCATGATGTCGAGACGTTGACTCGGCCCCAACTCCTCCGCGATCTCGACCATGTCTCTGGAGGTAGCAATAAGGCTAGCCCGAGATAACGCCTTCAGGCGTCCGATAAATGGAGCCCAAATTGGAACATCTGCTTCATCCAATGCATCAATAACGATAAACACCCGGGAATATATCCTCGCTTCGGCCTCCAAGATGGCCCATAACTCCTCCAATGTTGGACGGTTGCCAGCCATATATCTCTGAAGGGATGTCATACCCAAACTTGATATGCCCCGCCGCACAAACTGTGACAATAGCGCCTCGACAAGTTGCCGTGGCGTGTAATCCCCCGCTGTGTATTCGAAGTAAATGAAAACCACTGCCATGTCCTCAGCTATTCCCTCCTGTAGGTGATGGATAACGACTGATCTGCAGCGGGGTTATAATAGAGCGTTTGGGGCTATACATTAGGTAGTACTCACGTCATTACCGACTTTCCGACGCCCGCTGAAGCAATCGATTGGATTTTAGCCAACATGGGCAATGCTGGAAATACACGCACGATTCCCAGGACACCAGAGAACATTGAACTCGCCCCTTTGCCAAGCCACGAACTTCGGATGTCTAAGAAACCACTCCCCAGTACCGGGCACGCGCTTCTCGAATGCAATCGTGCGCTTCTGATCGAATTCTGGTGCGGATAACCAGGCGATGACGGCGCGGCGCTCCTGCTCTAGCGATCGAATGTCAGTGAGCGATGTTCGGCACTAAGGACCGCACCTTGTTGACTCCTGTCAATGGTCGCGATAGAACTTTGCATCGCTGTGATGCCATTGGTAGCGCTCTGGAGTGTAGCACCTAGGGATACGAGGTTGTCTTGGAGCGATTCGATTCTCTCCGTGTGGGCTGACGCGTGTCAGGAGTTCGGCGCCAATCGTAATCCTCATCCACACACCTCTTTGATCAGCCTCAAGGGATGAGATGGCGGATTTGATTCCCTCCACATTCAGCCCCACGACCTCCAATTCGTCGCGGGCCTTCTCAATGAAATCCCTAGATCCCCAAGCATCAACCCACATGCTGACCCTCGGGCGCTGATAATGGCTACGCACATTAGCGATGTCTGCAATGCAAGGGAAACCAGAGACTTCAGGCGTTCGATCTTCCCCAGTATAGTCTTAAGGTCCTCCTGACGGAAAGGCCATCTGAGATCTCTCATCATTGCGGCCAATGGGGATGGCCTCTCAGTGTTCGCATTTGACACTAGACGTTCGAGGCCATTGACGGTGGACTGTAGAGCGTCGTAGCATGCATGAAGGGGGCCTCCAATCCCGGCCTTCACCAACATGTTTGCGATGCCATCGCTACTACCATGGGTGTTGGTACCTCCAAGACGAGCGCGCAGGATTTCGAGGATGGCTCCGAGGGCAGAGACTTCGGACAAGAATTTGAGGCGGTCTTCCTTGGCACCCTTGACGGCCTGGAGATAACTGATGAGTTTGGTAGCGAGGTCGATTGCGCCCACGACAGTGCCAAAGATGTCCATGGGATGCACCAGTGAGCAGTGCTGGTGAACAGTACTGGCTCGTGCCTTTGGCTCCGTTTGGTTGCTCACTTCAACTATATAGATAAGATAAGATAAGAATCTGGCACCAACCCCGAACACCCACATTTTTTGGTGAGATCAGATGAACTGTGTATAAGTATACCAGCATGGTAGAAGTACGCTCCGTAGTGAGGCTTTAAGCGGTTCGTGAACATTTGAGCCTAGGGTTGGTGGGATATTTTGTGTATTTAATCATAACTGGGATTTCTACCACGGGTACTCTGGGCGTTAAACGTTGAGGCCCAGTGAAAACGTGCTCTGCACAAATCTGCGCAAACAGGCGAAGAACTGCGTAGAGCCGAACTCCACGGGAGACAGGCAGGCTTGCGCAGTTTGAATCCGAGCGATCTGAACATCCGTGACATCACTTTCGTCTTGCTACGCTTCAGTGATGACTGGACCAAGAAAACCGTGCTATTGTCCTACATGCAAGGGCTCGATAGTAAGTGATAGGACAGCCCGAGCTCACGCATCTCGCATCCCCCAGGAATCGATACAATCATTTGCGTCGTGGGCCGCCTCCAGGCATGTAGGACCTTCAGATTTCCCAGATCATCGTGACTCTGGCAGCAGATCTGTTGGGGGTGGTAGTGCTAGCAGCGGTGAGGTGGGAAATAGGCTGAAAAAGCAGACTTGGCATGAATTTGAACCGGAGGTAATTCATCAGATTGACTCGTCCACTGTGCTCAGCTCAAATGTACCATTTTATTTGTGTAGAATAGATCCAACGATGCGGTTGGATCATCGATAGGACGTCCAGCTGCAAAAAATGATAGGGATCTGTTGGATGCACGGCATGATGGACGCACGCTGGTCAAGGTGCGTAGTTGTGTTTTTGTGTCGAAGGTATATTACTCATCTACTCGAAACAGGATCACATCTCGAACCATTTGATATACCAGAACAACGAGCCACAGGACCACGACATGGGGGGTATTACCGAGTCCAATGGTGCTGACCTCGAGGATGACGATGAAGGTGCTATCCAAACCGATGATGAGGATACCGATATGGAAAGTGACGATGATATTGCTCAAATTGATGGTGGCGACGAGCAGGATGTACAGGACCACGCCGATGAAATAGAATTATCACCCGCATTTTCACATATTCAACATGTTGAGATCGCACAACGTTTCATTGATGAAATCAAATCTGCGACACTTGATAATGGGAAGTTGGATCCCTCAGCTATAGAACAACTCAGGAATCCGGACTGCGAGCCAGCGGACATCTCAGACCCGGATATCCGGCTTTCACTTGACCTCTTTTTTGCATGTGGCAATGCTTCCCAGGCAACATATACTGCAGCCCGTGAGGCTTTCCTTCGTCGCTCTCCAGGAATTGATGTGCTCTCGTACTATTCCGTCAAGAAACTCGTCGGAAACATTAGTGGTGTTAGTGGCATATCTGACGATATGTGTATAAATTCGTGCCATGCATTTACGGGGCCATTCGCACAACTGGATGCTTGTAGTATATGCCATGAGCCACGGTACGACCCAGTCCAACTTGCAAAGTCTCGCAAAAAGGTACCGCGAAAACACTGCTGTACAATACCGCTTGGACCGCAAATTCAGGCACTCCGCCGGTCGCGACAAGGGGCAGAGGCAATGCGCTACCGAGATCGGAAAACACAAGAGATTTTTGACAGTCTGGAAAATGCAGCTTCGTCCGCAGATGTCGTCTATGATGACATATTTTGTGGCGCAGATTTTCTTGACCTGGCCAACCGCATCAACTTAACAAGTGATGATACCACTGTCGCATTCTCCCTGGACGGTGCGCAACTCTACCAAAACAAGAAATCTGATACATGGATTGCCATTTGGATCGTCTTAGACTATGATCCAACCACGCGGTACAAAAAAAAACACATCCTGCCAGCGATGGTGGTTCCCGGACCCAAGAAGCCCAAACACTTGGATTCCTTTCTCTTTCGAAGCTTTCATCACCTCTCAGCCATTCAACGGGAAAATAATAATCGTGGAATGTTGGTATGGGATGCACTCAAGAAGTCGGTCCTAAAATCACGTATTATTTTCATTACTGGTACTGCCGATGCTGTCGCATTGACAGAACTCGATGGGCGGGTGGGCCACCATGGTGCACATGGGTGCCGACTTGGATGTACTATGAAAGGGCGACACACTGGCAGTGGCCATTATTTCTCCGCTCATCTCAGACCAAACCATTACCCATATGAATCAGGTAATCACCCTGATATTGACATGCGCAACCTTACACCACTCTCATGCGACGTGTATCAAGCAAATCTATCTAAGGTGGTATCCTCATTGAATGCTCCTGAATTTGAGGAAAACCGATTCAACACCGGGATCAGTAAACCATCTATACTTAGCGGCCTTGTTCAATCACAGATGCTCCCCCTGCCCACTTGCTTCTCTGTGGACCTCATGCATCTACTCTTTCTTAATGTCGGTGAACTCCTAATACTATTGTGGCGAGGAAAGCTACCTTGCCATCCTGGTGATTCCAAGGCTGACTGGGATTGGGCTAAACTGACTGGGGATACTGTCCCATTTCATTCAATTCGACACCGATGTGACCCGTGACCTTGAAAAACCTATTCGACTTTTTTTAGCTATTCGACACTACCTGATGTGACCGTGACAACAAGAAAATTTTTGATGGATCCGCGAAATTTTTTTTGATATTTAGCGCCAAAAATGGCGTTTTGGGGCACCTTTCCGGAAATTCCATTTTGTGTGACCTTTTCTCTATCCGACAGACTCACCGTGACCCGTGACAGCGGGCCGATTTTCGTCGCCAACGGATGCCTTGTGACCCGTGACCGTCGAATTGAAAGAAATGGGACAGTACTTGGAAGGATCATGGTGCATGTATTGCTGCAGCAACTCCCTACTTTCCTTCTTCCTTTAATCGCCCTCCAAGGAACCCTGCCGAAAAGATTTCAAGCAAATACAAGGCAACCGAATACCACCTCTATATCTTCGCTCTTGGGCCTGCCCATTTCCGAACTATCTTACCTCGAAAATACTGGCGGAATTTTTGCAAATTGGTGCATGCCGCCCGCATTATCATCCAAAGGCGAATTACCGGCGCGCAGTTGCAGGAAGCACATTCGTTCTTTATTCAGTTTGTTGAAGAATTTGAAAACATCTACTACTGTCCCATTTCATTCAATTCGACAGTCACGGGTCACAGGGCATCTGCTGGCGACGAAAATTGGCCCGTTGTCACGGGTCACGGTGGGTTTGCTGAATAGAAAAAAGGTCACACAAAATAAATTTTTTGAAAAGTGCCCTAAAACGCCTTTTTTGGTGCTAAATATCAAAAAAAATTTGCGGATCCGTCGAAGTTTTTCTCATTGTCACGGTCACATCAGGTGGTGTCGAATAGCTAAAAAAAGTCGAATAGGTTTTTCAAGGTCACGGGTCACATCGGTGTCGAATTGAATGAAATGGGACAGTATCAGCGTCGCGTTGGGGGCATGATGGTGTAGTGGTACCCATCATGCAGCTTGCCATTTGCACCCCGGCAAGCACCGAATATGTTGCTACCTTTGTAGGCCTGAGCCCCTTGGTTCGAACTCCACCCAACACAAGACCGCATTTTACCATTTTCGCACACTTCACATTCATACCACCCCGATTAGGCAGCCAAACATGTCATTAGGAAACCCTTTCGCCCCATCTGTCTTTACCACGAATTTCCCAATCCAGCAAAGCACGTGGACCGCAACAATGTGCCCAGCTGACTCAGCAACCCCAACAACACCACGCAGTCCCGTTTCGGAGCCAGGCTTGCATGACAAATGCATCCCGGAGTGGGTCCCCGAAAAAATGGCCGAGGGCGACGGATAAGAGGAAAAGCTGGAACCGCTTTGTCAGCAATGTGACACATGAGCCCCACTAGAAGTCTAGGTTGGATATGGGACAGGCGATGCAGGAGACAGATGTGAAGGGTCCAGTGGCTCAGTCAGCGGCCTATGATTGGTGTACCCATACGTGGGAATAAATCACCACCAAATTCACGGCAGATAACTGCTCAGGGGCTTGCAATTGCGAGTCTCCCACGCTACCAGAAGAGGACAATTTATATACATTAGATGGATCACACTATCTACCAGATTATCAGTAAAAAGAATACGTGTACTTATCTCTAACATAGGGCTCCGCCCCAAAGGAGAATAAACGGGATTCAAAAAAAAAAAAAAAAAAAAAAAAAAAGCGTCGCGTTGACCGTCTTCATTTCTGCCGGCCGTGCCTTCATACCCTTCTTCACACTCCCTCTGAGGTTGTTCGGATGGGGCCAGGTGCATACTTAACTCAGTTTCCAATGGAACGGGCGATTGGCTTTCTGGGTCAGGGAGTCAGCCAGCCATCTAATCCTTTCGGAAATCTCATGGTGGTAACAGTCCGAAGATCGCAAGAAAATGCTGTGAAAGCCATTTTCCCAGAGCTGGATTCGAGCAATACAGGTATCCCCAAATTTGCAGAGGATGTAGGATATGGTTATATCTTGCTCCGACCCAGAGACAGGTACCTAAAAACTCTGGACGGTGCTGCAGGGGATATTCTCCTGGAGAGTTTAGGGATTTCTTACATGCGGCGCTGGGGGCGACTCCGATTGCCAACTGGCCAGATTGCAAGAAGTGTTTATTCAGAAGGTAACCGCAAAAGTGTGAATAAGCGCAATTCACGCAATGTCAAGGTGGGCGAAATTTGCCATTCCAAAAAGTAACGTTAATTTAGATATCCTTTTCTAAGATGTACATTGATGGCCAAATCGAATTTGGCGAAGTACAATTTTACTTTCTCCATATTGTTGGAGACGGCAAGGATGAGACAGCATCTCCCTATGCACTTGTCTCATTTTATGGCCGTCCAGATGCCGACCTACTTGAGGATTCATATCACACCCTATGGGCATGCAATTATATGGGACTGGCTGATCTCCGGGTTGTGAAGGTCGCAAGCTTACTTTCAGTTGTGTCCATGCAACCATTGCCCCGGCTGCCAGGTGAAACAGAAGAGCTGTGGTTTGTTGCAGAGAAGTCAGGATTGGAAGACACTGAGCTGACTGGATATGTGGAGGGGGGTGGTTTAATGGACTAAACGATATATTTATAACCTGGAGGCCACTGTAACTGAGTCAGCAAGTATATTTTTATTGAGCTTGTGATAGCCTCCGCCCAGTGGCTGCGAAGCGGGTGTTTGCTACATTCACCTGAACCAAATAAAAAATATGTGACCTTGTTTGTCTACATCCTCCAGATCGCAGCGGCATTGCATCACACCATCACCGTGCCCCTGCAGTGTACCACTATGTCTGATGACTGCGATGAATATCTTGACCACGCTCACTTAAACAATTTTCCAACTCAATTCCTCCAGTATGGGCAGGGCTCCCATGGCCCCAATTTTGCAAATCAATTCTCGGTGAGTACATAGTATTATAATGTTAATTTATTACCACTGATGCCATGCGGAAGATGTTCCGCCCCAACCAAAACCCCGCGAAGCCTGTTTCATCATCATCAGCTCTGGCGTCCAGCAACAATTCGCAAATTGCAACAGCTTCTCATGAGACCCTCTTACGGCTTGGCAATACTGCATATATGTCCCTATTATCTCAGCTTACACAGGCCAAAGCCAAAGCCGAAGCACAAAAGTATGTTTAGGTCTATTCATGCTGTATATCTACTCATTTTGGTTTGCTCAGAGCGATATGTGTAACACTCAAAGAGGTCATAAATAGCCTCTCATCATTCCGGCATCCATTACCAGCTTCAATGAGCATACCGCCTCTGTCAATCCCGAATTCAGGCCTGCGCACATCAATAGTGATTCCTCCAAACTACAAAGAGGTCTGCAAGGACGACTTCCCAAATTCAACTTATTGGGATGCGGATGAGTGGGTTGTGTTCACCAATACACAGGCGCGGAAAGGTGTAAAGGTGAAACGCCTTGATTTCTTAACAGACGAGGACGGTATACCTGTATCACAAACGCGGATCGATCTCATGACAGATGCAGCTAAAACCGCTTGGAACCAACTTCATTTCCACCGACTCGATCCAACAACCTGGGGCAAGCGGACTGATGATGCGATGGCCTATTTCAGTGCCGTCATGAGGAAAAAATTTCCTGAATTTTGTTTTTGCAATAACAATTGGAAAATAGATTCTTTTGCTACAGTCCGATATCCTGACTGGACGCGACATTGCCGAGGTTCTGGAGGACTTACACGTATGTTTCATACTATTACCTATATCTCTTTTCCTGACCCAGTCACGTCAATATAGGTGCAAATCCCTCTAAAGGGAAGCGCAAACAAGATGATTCAGACGATGATATTGAAATCTCCGCACCAGCTCCAGTAGTCCACAAGAAGCGACGTACGGTCCCACGAAAACAACTTCTCCCACCCCCGCCAGAGGCTAAAATTATTGACATTGATGAAGCTGGTAGCAGCGCTGTTGAAGCACGTGAAGGGACTCCTAATCCAACTCGCACGCCGTCTAGCATCTCAGCGCCCATCACTAAAACCGCCCCCGACAGCAGCAGCAGTACTACCAGTGGCCATAGCCCTCGAACAGTGGCACCGCACAATTCCAACCCCCTTGCTAAGCGTGCCTCTAACACCGCCATGGAGTCGTCACCAAGGATCACCTCAGAAAACGGCAAGTCGACAGCAGCTGATACCAACACCCTAGCAAGCGTTGGAACCCCCAAAGACACCCCTGAACCATCACTATCACCAGTCACGAATTCAGACACTACTGCATGCGATTCAGATCAGGCGGATGCCGCCACAAGCACCACGGTTACCACTACGCCAAATCAGTCAGCACCTTCCGCCATCTCCTCTAGCTCAGACACCGAGACTAGCGCTACTACCGTACTAGAAGCTAACGGGCGTCGAACCCGCCGTCATCTAGATCCACTGTGCGTTCATTCGTACCATAGCTACTGGTGGCATACTTACTTCATCAGCAAAACATGGATTTTACTAGAGGTTACTTTGAGGCACTTTGAGGCACTTTGAAAGTGTGAAAGTAAGATTAGTATTTCTGACCATTCTTACTTTGGAAAGTGAGTGTACTTTGAGAATAGTACCACAAAAGCACTTCAAAGTAAATTAGTAACAAAAGTGAGATAGTTGTCGAGACGTGAAAGCGAGTAAGTTATAAATGATGAAAGTCGCAGCTGAGTAAAAGGTTGCAATGGATAAAGTAGGGGATATGTATTCAAGTGTAGAAGCACACAAAAGTAGTAATTATTGTCCATGTCCGATGTCAGTTTGCTGGCGCATCAGATCCGAGTCAGTGCAGTACCAGACCCTCATTCGTCACTCTCCTCAGCGGAGGAGGCGCTGACTTCGTCTCCATGCTGTAGTCCAGATTCATTTGGGTCCTGTGGAGGCCGATTCCGAGTATTAGTATTGTACAAAGCATGTTAGTGGCGAGAAAATACCTCCATATCCACGTCCAC
>JADNYI010000469.1:0-25266 GCA_015501065.1 Infundibulicybe gibba | reverse complement strand
AAGAAGCCCCATCGCTTCCGTCCCGGAACCGTCGCTCTCCGTGAAATCAGGCGCTATCAAAAATCTACGAGCTGCTCATCCGCAAGCTCCCCTTCCAACGTCTCGTTCGTGAAATCGCTCAAGATTTCAAAGTATGTTTTCCCCAATTTTTTTTTCTGACTCCTTTAACTGACATGTGACTCAGACTGACTTGCGATTCCAATCCTCAGCCGTGATGGCGTTGCAGGAGGCCGCCGAGGCTTACCTCGTCTCACTCTTTGAGGATACCAACTTGGCTGCCATCCACGCCAAGCGTGTTACTATCCAGCCCAAGGATCTCGCCTTGGCCCGTAGATTGCGCGGCGAACGTTCTTAAAAGCCCTCTCCCCGTTGTTGCCACCTTTTATGCCTATATGTTTATTGTAACACTAGTGTACCCGGACTATCACCCTATCCCAGCACGTTTAATATGATGCGCCATGCCCTACAATCTCGCAGGAATGAATGGCTGGCCCCTCCAAATACCATGTCGGATGCTGTGCCATTGCCGATATTCCACTGACTCAGTTACGCGAAATAATTTTGAACTGTCTTCATGTGACATGTGATTAGTTATGACTTCTGAGTTAGGCCTTACCTATGGATTTTCAGAGTCCACTGCAACCCTGTTTCCAATAATCCTCCTGGCTCCGAAGTTGGTGCACGTTGATGTTTTGATGTTCCCTCCGAACGAACAATTCGCTCGCGGCTCCGACGGAAGCACTAGTCGCACTCTGTTGATCTCTATTATTTATCAAAGCTGATGCCCTCAAAAATTCAAAGATCTAACGTTAACGGTTAGATCTGGAAGATACCATTACTATTGGATCTCCAACTTGAAGTTCTCGGAGCCCTGGGGCTAAATTCCTATCCATCGTTGTTCAAGCTCCAAACCCACCGAGGGAAATGTACTTCTACCTTTCCTTCCTACGCCCGCCTCCCCAGAACACTTCCCCTACTGGATTTATATCTATCACACCCCAGATCGCAAACGACCTACGCACGGAGCTATGCGACGCCACCCAGGACATCTATTACACCTGGTTCGGGCCCATCCCCAACGATAATAGCCTGTCCACGCCCAGGATGAAATTAACGACGTGGCGCCCCTCCGGTGCGTATAAAGAACTCCGCGTACCCCTGCCACGGGGAGCACGCGCAGGGCAATCCTGGCGTTTAGGCCTTACGTGCACAGGGGGGTTCACGGTGGGCCTCGACGGAGATGCAGATGCCTTCCACGCTCCGCTTCCCGTGCTCTCGATGCCTATTTTGTTAGGTGTGGGCGCAGCGGGAAAACAGGAACAGGTGGAACGGATATACACGTTGCCTTTGCTAGGTGTTCCCGACGCGCGCGCTATGAGGATACGAGAACAAACTTCATTTGATTTGGATAAGGTGTGTGGCCGTTCGCCAGGATAGAATTTATCTGATGCTGTATAAGAGTGTAGAAAGTGTGGGATAGTGGTGTTGGATTAAGCTCGTGGTTGTGTGATATATACAAGGAACGCGCCGACATTCCTGGGGGCTCGCGCGAGTTGGGCAGGATCCTGTTTTCGCATAAGGCGGGCAATGTATTGGAATTAGGTTCGTCCAATTTATGTTCCATTTGTACACCCTAGTCATACGGCATTTGAAGGTGCGGGAACGGGGATAGTCAGTATCACGCTGGCAGCATTACGATCTTCAATCGTGCCCGAAGATCTCACTATCAAGGACAGGATTATAACAACAGACCTCCGTATGTGGCTATTATTAACCATCTCAACCGAATGCTGAGTAGACTAGCATCTGCCATGCCGCTCCTCCACCACAACATCTCTGCAAACTGTGCCTTGTTCGCCAACGGCACGCCCGAAGCCATCGTCCTCGACTGGGGCGACGACCTCCCCGCATTATTTCATGCCGCCGAGAGCCCAAGCCTCGACCTAATCATGTACGCTCTTCCCCTATAAATCTACTCCTCATGACTCATAGAACCTAGCATGGCCGACGTGACATACAACACCGCCTCCTTCCCAGCGCTCATCCGCACATTGTTCCGGCTCATCACCGCGGACGCAAAGTCCCCTCTCATCCTCTTAGGGTACAAAGAGCGCGACGCGGCAGAACGTACGCTGTGGGATCTTGCGCGTGAGATCGGCGTGTCGTTTTATAGGATCGGAGAGCGCACGGGAGCGGGAGGAGCGCCGGTGGAAATTTGGTTGGGTCAGGCTATACGGCATGAGAGAACGCAAGCTGTCGTAGCTGAGGACGAGGTGTAGACCCGCGTCTGACTAGTATTATGACCCCCAGCACCTCGCGCGGAGGAATTATAACACAGGTCATTCGTGATTTGCATCAAGTTCGGCCGGAGGACTAATAACGCGATAAAATGGGATTGCCTCTTCCTTGCCCTTGTCAACCCACCCTCATAAAGGCTGCAAGTTGAACGGGTATAAAATTGGTATTAATTGCCCCAAGACGTAAGACTACCGAGTACATACTAAAATAAATCTAAACCCCAACATGTTATCAGTAATTATATTCATCCGATACTTTTAGCTCTGTCCATTCAGCTGCCGCCCAGTGACCGGCCTAGTTTTCACGTTTCCCGCACCGCAACAGCAAGCGCAGCCCGCAATCCACGATGTGAAAACGGCATGATGTCATACCCTGCCTCCCTCAATCGGCATAGTCCTGCTACGACCCAGTTCTGGCAGTTCCAGCCAAGATCGCCATGCACCACGGGTGTATTCCGTAGGATGTTTTCCAGGGAGGTGTTGTGTGTTTCGGAGTGCCAGCCTTTGTGGGCGTACCCCACCTTAACCCTCCCGAGATACGTTTGTGAGTAGAGTACATCAATTCGTTCTGGCTCTTTGATTGTGTATGTCGTGGTGGAGCCAGTAACTTGGTACGCTATGCTGTGTGAACCTCCGGGAGTTGTCGCGACGACTATTGCCCAGTGCTTCGCTCCAAGGAGACGGGATGACCGTAATGTGCGACATACACTTCGCAATCATTGCCTGTTCATAGTCGAATCAGCATGAATTTTGAACATACCCTCTATCCGGATCTAAAACCTCGAAGAGCCTGCAAATTGCAAGGAGGGGTTGTATAAAGTGGCGACAGGAATTTACATACCAGTGGGCTGCTGTGGATTGGGTATCATGGTCATTGGTCGCGGTAGAATTGATCCTGCCAGTCGATCATCGATCACAACTAGAATTTATAAAGCCTAGCCTTGTACACAAGGACAAACACCCTCGGGATAACTGAACTTCAGCGAAGCGGCAACTCAGAAGCTCCGTGCAGTGAGCTATCATCATGCACCATCACAAGTGGATATGGGTATCGATGGCAACTGGAATCTCACTCATCCCGTTATACTTTCTCCACAAGAAAGAACCTGGGTACGTCGCCTCTTCCGTAAAAACGGCCCAACCGATACCGATGATGTTTCATAACCTAGTTGGGGACAAGAACCCTCGATGTCAAGTGCGTATAGATCAGGCACTTTGCAGAACAACTCTTACAATTTCTCCGCCTAGTTTTCGGCCATATGCGCCGGTACATTATCACCCGATACCGATTTGGCATCTTCCGCTGGAGTCAACGGATTTATGGTAAGATGGGGCCACGCGTATATCGGATCGGCAAGTCCACCATTCTGAAATGTGGACGCGACCGCTGTGCACACGAACCAGACACAATGCTGTTTGTCCAGAGGCATACGTCAATTCCTATTCCCAAGCTCTATGACTATTGGCCGGTACCTGAAGACGAGGGACTAATCATGCTCATGGAACGAGTTGAAGGGCGCACCCTCGAGATCGCGTGGCCAGACCTCACTCACGAAGACAAGCTCCGGATATTCGCGCAACTAAAAGGCTATGTCGATGAGCTTCGTGCCATACAACAACCGCGGCACCTGGAAGGCGTTATTGGAACCTGGGATGGTGGCCCTCTCTCAGATGCTCTCCTATCGAATAAACCTTGCGGCTCATTCAAGTCCGACCTGGAATTCAATGAATTTATGATATCTAGATTCGAATTTATGAAAAATACTGCGGCTGGCGTAGTCGAACTAGAAGAACTCAGGAACCTCGTTCACCAGACCCCTCGGCGTACGGTTTTATTCACCCACTCGGACATCATGCCCCGCAATATCATCTTGGACCCGAAAAATGACATCGCCTCGATTCTTGACTGGGAGATGGCGGGGTGGAGGCCAGAACAATGGGAATACCTCAAGTCGATGTGGATGGGCCAATATGATCTAGGGTGGCCAGATTATGTCCCGCTATTCCTGGAGGCATATGAAAAGGATTTGGAGCTACACACTAAAATGTGGGAGATGCATGGGTCGCCATTTTGAGGTGGGACTGATTCTGACACCATTTACGTATTTTCATGGTTCCTTGTTTCCCTAGGTTAGCGCCTGTCTCAGTTGTGGTTATCCTGGTGCGAAGGCTCCTGTTGGTGGTGCATGTCCTTGCTTCGGTCGTGGCCAGATTGCAGCCTACATGCTTGTCTATCTTTCCCCATTGATGAGGGCGAACGGGAATGCTCACTATGCCAACCCCATTTTATTACCACCTGCAGTGCCGCTGTCACTTCAAGGGAAATGCCTTTCCCTCGTTAGAAATGAAGATGGAATCCAGCAGACGATATTCTCGCGACAGTTGGAACATTTGAATATAAGAACTATCTGAGCCCGCGTGCAGAATTATCGCAAGAATAATTTTTGGGGGCCGTGTTCGTTCTGGTCTAACACGATGGTCTTCCAATAAAACTACCGCATCAAGTACTCCCATGTTTCTCCAACCCTAAATGTTTTGTGGGTTATAAACCCTTGACTCGATCAGTGGGGAACCTATTGATCACAATACACTTGGTAGGGATGGGATGCGTGCGAAACGGTGCCTACATATGCGGACCTGAGCGTGTAGTGGCTGCAGAACAGATGGCACTCAAATGGCCGCTCAGATCCATGTGTGCTTTTGCAACCAAAACCCACTTTCTGAGCGATGGGCAAATTAACGTTCAGTCAATTCCTCCGCGACCAAGCAGCCAAACCGCCCCCATTGGTCGCCGCCGATCTCACTGGGAAGACCGTCATGGTCATCGGCGCGAACAGTGGCATTGGCTTCGAGGCCGCGCTGCACTTTGCGCGGATGAACCCCGCGAGGTTGATCCTAGGATGTCGAGACAAACACCGAGGCGAAGCTGCGCTCAAGGGTATGCCTCACTTTTTCGTTTGCCGCGCGCACTAACCCATTTGTGGCCCATAGAAATACGGGAGAAAGTCAAGTGCCCAACGGCAGAACTATGGATGATCGACATGGGCTCTTTCGCGTCTGTGCGCTCTTTTGCCACGCGATTCGAAGATGGCGGCGCGAGATTGGATGTGGTGATCTTGAATGCCGCTGTGGTGGAACCCTTGAAATATTCCCGGACAGAGGATGGCTGGGAGAAAACGTACGCCGCCCCGGCGGCCCATCATGTACACCACTGAGTGTCAAGGACTACCAGGCTGCAAATCAATTGCCTATCTCAATTCCTTCTCGCCATCTTGCTGCTTCCGTCGATGATCAAGTCGCAGCTGGAGCATTCGTCCAAACCACGGCTAGTGTTTGTATCGAGTATGATACACTATATTGCCAAAATCCACAAGGACACTGTCCAAACAGGCAAGGTCTACGACCACTACAATCAGCATGAGAATTGCCGCCCAAAGTAAGCCATGTTCTTGTGCTTTTCTCACTCCTAATTTGCCTTGACCCACAGCCAAATGAATGTCCGATACCCCTTGTCAAAAGGTAAGCCATCCATTTGCAGCCAACCCCTAACTAAAACTCATTACCCAGCATTCGGGATCCTCTTTGCGCGCGCCCTAAGTGCCCGCCTTGGCACACCATCATCATCCCCCATAATTGTTAACACCGTCAACCCGGGGCTCTGCAAATCCACCATAAACCGCAAGTCTACATTACTGGCACGGGCGGTTGTTGGGCTGGTGATGCTGGCGGTTGGGTGGACTGCAGAGCAGGGCAGCAGGCAACTTGTTTACGCTGTAGTGGGGGATGCACGGGAGGGGAAGGAGGGGGAGGGGCAGCCACTGCACGGGGCGTACGTTAACCGCTCTGAAATTGTAGAGGCCAGTGATTATATTGTGAGCGCCGACGGGAAGGAGGCGCAGGATGTGATGTGGGTGAGCGGAATCTCTCCTTCGTGGTGATGTCTGTCTAACTCCTTGATTTGTAGGATGAGGTGGTGGGAATTCTGGAGAAAGCAGATCCTCGGGTCCAGAGCATTGTCGGGGAATACCTCACTCCGCCAAAGTCCTAATAATTGTGAACACATTCATATTTGGAGCCAGCCTAGTTCAAATGATAGTCAAAATACTCAGCTACCAATTTGAAAGCGATTCTCTCCCTATGGAATACACCATAAACCGTCCCTTTCTTGGTCTCTTCCATCCTGTCGATTCGCCCGAGCCAGCTCTACGATAGGTCAAATTGATTGCTGGTCCGGGGCCTGGTGCAAGGATATTCATGTTGCTCAGCGTCGAGCTTCCCCAAACGTTAAGGGTTGGGACAGGCAAGCAAATTCAGAGGAAATTTGCCTAGACGATCCAAGATATCAAATCCCTCACATCTCAGCTATAATTACATCTTTCGGGGGGCACGTGAACTTCCATGAAAACATCACAATATACTTCATAGTGGGGACTGGCAACGCCTGCCAAAAAATGCGACGTGAAAGGTGGCCGGCTGGCCGCTGCCGTTTTCGGAAACTATTTCCCATACCCAATATCAATGCTTTTCAACCTGACGTTGCAAACTGGTGGGGACATGAAACCGGTGCGGTTGAGTTCCATCATGTATATAGTGAATGTGTACTTGCATTATGGGCACTACCAAGCACAAATGGCAAGCGGGAGGCGGAGCAACTTTCATGTTGTGTCTGATTACCATTTTAGGCAGGTGCCTCTGCCTCTCCCCGCACTGTTCTCTCCTCGCAGTAGATCAGCGCCCAGGCACTCTCTGAGGCTCAAACAAGTTGCGGGATCATAGTGGGTCGGGGCAGGCCCTGCGAAAAAAGTGTGACGGTAAATCCGGTACTGCTTTTTTTGGAAGCTTCACATTACACAGCCAACTCGCATGGCTGTTGTACATCTGAATATTACTTCGGAGAGCTTGAGCATGAGCCATTTGCAGGAATTACAAACCTTTGGCATTCCTGCAAGTCCGCAGGGTGGTAAATGGAAATCGCGTCTGCAGAAAACACTGTTTCGATGGGATTGATTGCACGCTGACTAAGCGCATATCGCGCTTGCCCGCCCAATTGAGGTAGTTCCCACGTTTTCTTTCACGAAAATCGAGTTGGCTTTCCACAGCCACTGTGCGGATGGTTTGAAGTTCGGGAATGAGGTAACGGATTTTCTAATATTTGCCTGGGTCTGGAAATACCATGCCCGAAACCCTCATATTAGAAGAACAGACGAAATTAACAAAAATCCACCACCAAGACTTTCATCTAAGTATATATCTAGACACTTTATCCCATACAAACATATCCCAGATATGAGTGGATGTGCCAGTACTGCGAGGGTCGGAGTTTTAATTTGGCAGGAGTTGCCCCGACCCATTCATAGGGATGGGGCGCGTGTGAAACAGCGTCTACATGTGCGGACTTGAGCGTGGAGCGGTCACGGTGATATCCAGGCTGTCGAACGGATGGCCGAGGACTCTCACTTAAATGTCCAGCGGCCAGATCTATGTGTGCTTTTGCAACCAACACCCACCCTCTGATCAATGGGCCAACTGACGTTCAGTCAATTCCTCCGTGACCAAATAGCCCAACCGCCCCCATTGGTCACCGCCGATCTCACTGGGAAGACCGTCATGGTCATCGGCGCGAACAGTGGCATTGGCTTCGAGGCTGCGCTGCACTTTGCGCGGATGAACCCTGCGAGGTTGATCTTAGGATGTCGAGACAAACACCGAGGCGAAGCTGCGCTCAAGGGTATGCCTTACTTTCTCGTTTGCCGCGCGCACTAACCCGTTTGCGGCCCATAGAAATACAAGAGAAAGCCAAGTGCTCAACGTTCAACGGCAGAGCTATGGATGATCGACATGAGTTCTTTCGCGTCTGTATGCTCTTTTGCCACGCAATTCGAAGATGGCAGCGCGAGATTGGATGTGGTGGTCTTGAATGCCGCTGTGGTGGAGCCCTTGGAATATTCCCGGACAGAGGATGGCTGGGAGAACACGTACGCCGCCCCGACAGCCCATCATTCACTGAGTGTCAAAGACTACCAGGCTGCAAATCAACTGCCTATCTCAATTCCTCCTCGCCATCTTGTTGCTTCCGTCAATGATCAAGTCGCAGCTAGAGCATTCGTCCAAACCACGGCTAGCGTTTGTATCAAGTGCGATACATTATACTGTCAAAATCCCCAAAGCCACTGTCCAAACAGGCAAGGTCTACGACTACTACAATCAGCATGAGAATTGCCACCCAAGGTAAGCCATGTTCTTGTGCTTTTCTCACTCCTAATTTGCCTTGGCCCACAGCCAAATGGGTGTCCGACACCGCTTGTCAAAAGGTAAGCCATTCATTTGCAGCCGATCCCTAACTAAAAATCATTATCCAGCATTCGAGATCCTCTTTGCGCGCGCCCTAAGTGCCCGCCTTGGCACACCATCATCATCCCCCATCATCGTTAACACCGTCAACCCGGGGCTCTGCAAATCCAACATAAACCGCAAGTCTACATTACTGACACGGGCGATGCTTGGGCTGGAGACGCTGGCGGTTGGGTGGACTGCAGAGCAGGGCAGCAGGCAACTTGTTTACGCTGCAGTGGGGGATGCACGGGAAGGGCAGGAGGGGGAGGAGCAGTCGCTGCACGGGGCGTACATCAGCCGCTCTGAAATTGTAGAGGCTAGTGATTATATTGTGAGCGCCGACGGGAAGGAGGCGCAGGATGTGATGTGGGTGAGTGGAATCTCTCCTTCGTGATGATGTCCGTCTAACTCCTTAATTTGTAGGACGAGGTGGTGGGAATTCTGGAGAAAGCAGATCCTCGGGTTCAGACCATTGTTGGGGAATACCTCACCCTACCCAAGTCCTAACAATTGTGTACATAGTCGGAGCCAGCCAAAATGCTTAGGCGTAAACGACATATTTTGGAGCGATTCTCTCTGCACGGACTACACCACAAGCTGTCCGTTTCTTGTGTTTCTGGTCTGGATCCCGGTGTAGGGATACTTCTGCTGCTCAGCGTTGGGATTTGATGACTACCAAATGTCAAAGGTGCTAATCTGCGTATATGGCTGGAACGGGCAAGAAAACCCAAGCGAAATTTGCCTAAATAGAAGACGTTAAATCCTTCACATCCCATGCACCTTGGTTCTGAGTCGGAGTCCAACTTCTGACCATCAAGTTGCATCAATACGCAATACGTGTCAGGCGGCACAAGGTAACATGGCTCAGGGTGTCCACTGGCAGACTCATCCACATTAGCGTGGATTATGGGGTGCTCCCCCGATGGTACCTTGGATACACCAGATCCATGCCCCATACATATACGTTCTGCAAGCACCCACAACTTTCGGCTATAATTATATCTTCAAAGAGCACGTGAACTTCCATGAAAACATGCGGACAAACATGACTCGGCCTCTACGATGGCAACAGGCGACGCAAACCATTGCTACCCACTGAAATTGAATCCACATACAGGCGAGCCTTACCTCGCCCTCGATGGGAAATTCGCCAACATTATTATCACGCCTCCACGCTTGAGCGATGCCCGCCCTAGCACGGCCATCATGAACGACCCAAGCGTCTACCCATGGATGGGTTTCGGCGGCCCCCAACACCCATATCTTGAGGAGCGGGCGGAAACCTGGGTGCGTGGGGTGAAGTCCAAGTGTGAACACGCCCTACGAGAACTCCAGGCCGCTGGGGACGCTGCGATCGTGGACGGATGTCCGGTGCGGCATATCAGGGAGGTGGGGGACGACGGATCTGAGGTGTTTATTGGCGATATTGGGATCATCCGCGCGTCGTGGACGGAGGTTGAGAGCAGTGAAAGGCTGGCTTTGATCCGGGAGAATGCTAGTAGGGAGAAGGGGGATCCAGCGGTGATTTGGCAGGTGGGATGTAAGGGTGCGAGGTCTAGGGTGTTGATGACGCTGACCCGACATCCCCAGACTACCTTGCACCCAGCCATCATGGAAGGGGTATCATGACCGCGGCGCTTGAGGCGATTATTGAAAAATGGGCGGTACCGCGGATGAACGCCAGGCACATCCGGGCGACCACTTTCGTAGGGAACGAGGGGAGCCTCCGGGTGTTGACGAAAGCTGGTTTCAGAGTGACAGACACAGTGCAGGATATCGAGGTGCAGGGAGAGAAACGGAGTCTCTATATACTGGAACGGCGGTTTCCCGAGGGACAGACATCCCCTATCGTTGATAATAACTAGAATCCGAGGTTAATGTCTATATAGTGACCAGGGTAATATCCAATGAGCAGTATTCACCATGTCTTGTTCACAAAAATGGAGAGGGGGTCCGTGAAACCAAAAGGGAAATATCCGCGGGGCGGTAGTTTGAGGACGGAATTGAGAACCTGTCTTTGGCCAAGCGGGGCGCATTGTATTCTGGCGGCGGTCTCAGTGGTTTAGGCGTGCTTGTGAAGAGTATAGTTACTCGTCGCTGGATGGGCGATGGGGATGGGAATCAGGGCTGCCGCAAACCTGTTTCATGGGAAGTTGACATGGATAGCTTGGCGACATGCACAAATTTGCTTGAACCGATGGACTTTTCGTGGACAACAAGCAGTTACGTGTGAGAATACCTAGGGATGTTAGCATTGGATATCACTCGAGGCTGTGCCCGCAATGCCAGTCAAGTCTAGGTTTCCCGCACCATTAAAACTCGGACTTGCCACAACGGGAACCACGCAGGTCCACTTGAATAACAGAGCAAAGCATATAATCCTATAATCCAGCGCGTGAATCTAAATAAGGTGGGTACATGTTTATCGTTCTAGGAGGTGGACGCGGTTGTTTCAGGCGCCGGCGGTGATTTTGGGATGATGTCGCCCTTCTCAAGCAACGACTCTAGTTCACCCGACTGGTGCACTGGTAAAGAGCAGGGATCAGTTGCAGCAATGGCGAGAATGAGAGACAGGGCGCACTGTTCAAGAGAATATCGCATCCACCTACAAACTCGCCGTTCACATAGACCTGGGGTACGGTAGGCCATTCACTACGACACACGCCCTTCTCAACTATCCGAAAGGGAGAGATGAGACGAATAACGCACGAGAATTCTTTAATCCCACTCCGGAGTTCCGGGTCAGCAAGAACATTGTAGGTGCGCATCTTCTCTTGGGGTACATTATGAAGGTCTAGGACCTGCACTACTGCGCGGGAGAAACCACACTCGGGGGCGTCGGGGGTGCCTTTCATAAAGAGCACGACGGGGGAAGACGATACGGCCGACTGGATCTGGGCACGCGCCTGCTGGGTGAGATGCCGGTGCGCAAGCAGTGTTGGCCGCAAGATGGGCGCGAACTACCATATTCGTTTAGCAGAGATGGAGCAAAGTAAAGGAATTGCTTACGGATTTGAGGATGGATGCGCGGAACATTGTGCTGTGTGAGGTCTTGGGAGGAGGAGGATGAGGAGGATGAATTCCTTGGGCCAGGGATGAGAAATAATTCGATTGGGGTTCAGCGTGACCGGCTCCAGCCAATCGGATCGCGGGAATCACACGCGGGGCAGTCGGAATCATCACGACCCGTCCGAAGACTTTTCATTCCGAAAATATTATATCCGTATTATTCTATTCTATCCTATGTACTTTTGAGATAGAGACATTACTCGTCGTAGAACTCTACGACGCCGCCTTCCTCGCCCGTACCCCTTCCGCGTCGGACCGTCTCACCGCGTGCACGCATCAAGTCCTCTATCGTCCGCAACTTCCCATCTCCTGTGCTATCCTTGAACCACCCTAGATGGTCGGCTATCAAATGTCTGTACATCCAGCCCACCAGTAAGAAGCCTGTCAGACACAATAGAGGAGAGACAGATACCGATTCTTGCACCCAGGACACTGGACCAGCACTATCCCGCGCTCATATGCACGCCGCGAGAACTCGTGCGTTGACCGCACACCCGGGGGCCCACAATCCGGTGCCGTGCATGTGAATGTGATGGATAATTTGGGTTCCTGGCGCGCGAGTTCCAGCTTTGTTGTGCTGGTGAATGGTTCTGCATCTGTGTGGGCGGGGGCGGACAAGGGGTGTATCTGATCGTTCGCTGGGAGCTTTGGTGCTGAACCTGAACTCGATGCCAGCCTTCGTCCGTTGGCACCCAGCCTTAGTCGTAACTGCACCCTCAGAGATGCAGGCAACGATGGATGTGGTGTAATAAGAGACCGGAAGGGGGCGGAATGCCGGTGTTGCGGAACAGACGGGTTGGGAGCATTGGATAAACAAGACTGAAAGTAACTTGCAGGTCGTACAAGTGGTCTTGAGATAACTTGGACTTGACAAAATTTCTTGCTTTCCTGATGACTCATCCATGGGGGGGCCATAATTCCCACGAGTCAAATTGACCCTTGGAATCGGAAACACCTGGGCCCAGGAACCATTAACCAGGCCTCCAAGTGACAATACATGATATCCTGAACTGCGAGAAGGCTTTCGGAGATTCATCAATATTAGTGGTACACAGCCAAGAGGGTCCTTGTCAACAAGGGCGACCACTATTTACAAGTACATAGACTTCCCAGCCAGCAAGGCATCGACTTGAGTCGTCATTCAAAGGCAGGCGCCTTTACAGTCCAAAAGTCCCAGACAAACATTTTGTACGTAAACCAAAAGAGTCCTAAGAAAGTCCCAGAGAATCATAAACTAGTCCGGTGATGCGCACGAGTAAGGATGGAGTTGACACCAAGAGAGTGGGAGCGGGGCACCGACAAAAGATGGGTAATAGTACAATTATTTTTTGCATTTCTTTACATTTCTTGTTTTGAGGATCCGAATGGAATATTTCAGGCTATTGAGCCTCACCCACAGAATTGAACCAAGCAACGAGGGTTTCCAGAAGTTTCGTGGCTTCGAGGCTGGGAACTATCGGACCAGTCAGGAATTCCATGGATTCTGGGAAATGGGGGGTGTTTGTTGTCTGGTCGTTGGCGTGGTTTCCCGGGCCTGGCTGTGTGCGCGTTGAGGGTTCGGGCGCGAACTGTTCATGAGTTGGGTCGTAATCTGATGGTAGAAAAGCAAATGCTTGTTCATCAACCTCACGTTGGGGGCGGTCGGCTTGGATAGTAGTAAGGGAATATTGCATGCCATGAGTTGCCGGCTGGTCTTTCTCCAGGAGCGATTCCAATTCAGAGTGGTTTAGAGGATGGAGCTGTTCGCCGCTGGGTTGGGACACCAAATTCATGGGATGGGGTTGGTATCCAGGCCGTAAAGGCGGGACATTCTCAGGTGGAGCCGGATCGGCAGGTCGTGAATGGAAGTATCGTCCTTGGTAACTATCCAGGGGACTGGGGGTGGGCGGGACTCCCGGAGGTGGAGGGTGTTGAGGAAAGATTTGGGAGGTCAATGCGTGTTGACAGCGGGGGCAAAAATTGTAATTGAAATTGGGAAAAATGTTAGGATCAGCGAAGGGACCGGGGTTGGTGGAGGGGATATGGTCGGCGCGAAAAGCAGGTGAAAACTGTGGTTGGATGTAACCACGATTTGCGAAAGGGCCTGCCGCTGGAACAGGAAGAATCGGGCTTGGTAATGATTCTGACGAATTCGGTGTGCGGGAGGTCTGAGGTATGATGGGAGGATGGGCGTGGGTTCCGCCAGGGCCAGAACTTGAGTTCAGCGTGGAGCGCATTGAAGCACCCCGAAGGGGTCCACCATAGCACTTTCCCCTCGGGTTGTCATAATGCCTCTGAAGCGCGTCAGGACGAGTGTACCTGGAGTTGCGGTTAGAAGGCTTTCGGAAGATCAAATAAATCATAAGCTCACGATTTGGGACAACTTTGACATGGATACGGTTTTTTCAGCGTACGAGCGGAACATGAGTACTTTTTGTGGCGCCCCATAGCAGCCTTTGTCACTTCTTTGGTACAGCCATCACAAGTCTAAAAATACACGATTAATGTTAGATAGACAACGTACTCAAGGGGCGACTCACCAATGGATCGGCTGGTGTACCTCCCTCCTCTCCCTCCGTGGGGCTGACAGCTTGTTCAGATGCAGGGGGAGTAGGAATTGCAAAGATAGCCGTATCCTTCTGGAGGGCGAATTTGTTGGTTGAACATACTGGGGGGGGTGATGCAGCAGGGGTGGTACGAACCCTGTTTACCGAGGGATGGCGCAAGATTTGGGTAGTGGAAGATGTAAGTTTGCTAGCTTGGGGGGCGCTCATTACTAGCACGGGCTGGGCTTGGTGACACCCCAAGTGCTCAACCATCGTTGTTTTGATGTGAGGAACAGTTGCCGGTCAACTTGACATAGTAGACGGTCCAGATACCACAGCCGGAGGCTAGATACCACAAAATTCGCCGAGAGTGTCCGTCGCGCAGCTTACAAATCGTAAGTGGGGAAAGCCGTCGAGTGTGGGCGTAACCCTATTCGAGCAGGTGTAAACGGTACCACCAAGATACAAATAGATAAATGGGGAACACACCTATGACGTCCTAATTCCATTATCTCTTGCCAGCTGGAAACAGTACCAAATTACGAGCGACCAATGAGCAACCATCGCGAATTCCCGGCTGGGGCATTGCGGTCCCTGAAATTCTCCAAAGTAATCTCTGAACAGTGGTCGCACTTGGCAGTATCCAGTCGATGCTAGTCAATATCACGGATACCTCGGGAGTTAGCCATCGCAAAGCGTAGTATTGCAGCACAGACACCTGCGGAAAATAATGCGTGAAGCCCCGTATGTTTCTGGGCGGTGCAAGCTACTTGCCTAGACGTCTAATTCCATTGGAGAGGTTTCCACCAGCTTCTGAGGTTCAAAATCCAGTTTCGGGGGGCCTCGCGCCTGAGCAGTGCGAAGTTCATAGCAGGTGTACTGCCATAACACTAGTAGTATATAACACCGGCACAAAGCCTAAAAAGGAAGTTCAGCTGTTGAGTGTCACCAGGCACCACGAGGCTGATACCGTAGTTATCAGTATGTGTGGCCCCTTGCGAGAGTTTGGAGTATTAAAATAGCACCGCTATAACCCGTATTTGCACTAGCGCTGATCAGCCCGAATATAAGTAGAATGGTGAGGAACGCCAGCGGTTGCCCCTCAAGAAATCGCGACTGACGTATGTCAATTCGGATAAAAAGAATGGCGGTACATGCGTGAGACGGGGATGCTCACCGAGGATATATGGTATTTTCATCGAATCGAATCGGTGTGAACTGACATCTCGATTGGACTTAGGGAGAATGTGGACTTCACAAACATGTCCAGGGGCCACTTCGGGGTTATATGTTGGAAGTTCCCCACTATTTTTTAAGAGTCCTACGAGTCGAAGCCTGGATTGAGACTGGCGCTGCAGTCACTGGAGTAGCCATTCGACCAGTCCCTAGATGGTTAAGCTATAATTTGAGACCATGGCTGCCGTGACCTGGTATTAGTGGAGTTTGCTCATTGAACCCTATAGGAGACGACAAATCCATCCGGGCCTGTTCGACGATGAGGGACCTTCAAATCAATCCTCTAGTACCCCCAATAGGACTGCTCGCCGATGAGTATCATGGTCGAGGATTGTGGTATGATATACTTACAAGCTTGAACCTGGAACGGATGCGGGGAGGGCATATCGAGTGTCTCGCATATCCGTACGGACGTTTACCGCGCTCGTTCAGGATTCAGAACGTCCTCTACGCCATCCACCACTGGTGCGTGGGCATGCCTGATTGCCTGCCCGACTGAATCTTGAAATTCCTTTTCGCTCTACATGACGCAAAATGCGCATCGATGGTTCCTCACGGCAAGGTATCGAATGATTTCCAATCAATTTGTGGGTTGGTCATCTAAGGCGAGTTACCTTTGTGTCTCAAGGCCGCGCAGAGCAAAGATGAACAAATTTCCGGACTCTCGCTTACTTAGTACTAGTTTCTCAGGTTCCCCTCGGAAGAATCACCAACCCGGAACTGCTGGTTTTTTCCTGTTCATACCCGTGTTGTGTTCTCAGGTTATCGACTTCCGGCCTCTCGATGTCTATATATGATCAATATAAGTTTTACCCAGGTTCATTGCAAACGCGTCTTCGACTTGTAAGGTGGTGGGTCTTACAAGCAGCACTAGCGGCTGGGTGTCACCCACAGACACTCCAAGGATTTGTTTTCGACCAAAAAAGTTTAGCCGCACATCTAATCATCTAATATATTTACCAGAGGCTTTTGACTCATTGGCTCTCATTGGGCCGTTGTCAATCATGTTGATCCTGGTTGCCCCACGCGTTGGAACCAATAAATACCCCTTGCCCCTACAGCAATTCCAAGGACCAACAGTGAGAATCAGAAGAATTGGGCAATAGATGAGGGTGATGGAAGATGGGCCATTGAAATTAGATGGTTTGATGAAAATTTGGTTCCCTACCAGGAGTTCCGACTATAACCTACAGTAAAGCAATCAACCTATGTAGGGACTGGTTTGAGTCTAAAGTTCCGTAAACAGCAGTAATTATTGAGCCTCGTCTATGTTACTCGCTACAGGAGTTGGGAGAGTCACTATTGTTTCAAATGGAGTATCAGGACCGGCGTCATCATCCTGCCAGGATATATCAATATAGATATGTGTAGAAGTTGAACAAATGACCTACATCTGTTAGACGTTGAAAGTGTTTGGACAACCGTTCTATCACCAAACTGTATGGCAAGTGTTGTGTCAACTTTCTATCACCGTGAAATAAACAGTGAGCATTCTAACTACATGTATAGGGAAACAACAACCTTTGAGGTTGCACATTCAACGAGTGTCGGACGTCTAAATTAGAGTCCAACGCATTGGAAGCGTGGGCACCCTCGCTCAGAGATAGCTTGATGGAGTACTCTTTTCCCCTGCCGTGATTTCGCTCATAAAGTTCGAATGTAATATGAGACTGTAGAATCATGTTAATTAAGGTCAATATGGATAAGTGTGATTCGAATGCTACCGCGTAGTCAAGTTCAGGAATACAGCGGTTGGCTATAGGGAGGCCGGATAATAAAACAAGATTGACCAAGGTTTGGATGTGGCTTTTTTTCGTGAAATATAATGTTAATGAGCTTTCTCCATTATTCCGGGCCGCTTCTAGATCTTCAACGACGTTCTGCAAAAGTGGTAGTGATGTAAGGACACCAATCTCTTCTCTGGAGGTAATGAATACTCTACTCTCCAAAAAAAAAAATATCTACTTGCTTCTCATCAGGTTCGATCCCAAATTCCTGGGAGGTAACAAGATCAGATAATGCCTTCGCCCATCCGTATAGTTTATGGAGTTTGCGGTCATGGGGGGGCTGGAGGGGGTCCGCCTGACCATTCTCGTTGAAAATGGCGAATAAAAACGTTCGATGGTGTAATGCACAATATTTAATAGTATCATACAATTCTGAAACCTGTGTTGTGTTGATGTCATCTTTTTGGGAGATTCAAAAGCAGATTACGCACTCGAGAAGGATCAAATTTCTTCCGCTCGACATCACAAACATTTTCAAACAATTTCTCCCATCTCTCCCTGAAAAGCCACGGTCCGTCTCCACAACACCTGGATCACAAGGTGTGATATGATGGTAAATTGGAGATGGGAATGGGAAAATAAAACGTACCATCGTTCTTGTATCTTGTCGACATCCATGGTTTCGAAGTTTCGCCGCATTATATCTCTAAAGAAACTGAGTAATTCAATAACTTCCTATCAAAGCGGCAAGTTCGGACTCAGATTACCATCGCAAGACTCTAATGTATGGTGCAATAACTCACCTTTACAACTTCTACCGGTTCCTTCCCCATGCTTTTGGGCCAAGTGAGTTCAGGTCTCTTTTCAGGCTCCCCGGGTCTAAGAAGAATTTTGAGTCGCTTCTTCACATTATCCATGAGATCTCCGGCAGCATTGGAGTCGTCCAGAAGATCCTTGCGAATGACAAGCTTTAATGACGTTTGACTAGGTCGCTCTTGCAGCTGAGGTAAGTTTTTATTGCTTCCCACTTCTGCAGAGCGCGAAGGAGTTGCGGCTGAAATTGGAGCAGAGTAGCTTGGGTGCTGCAGGTCCAGCAACGCCGCAGCAAATATCTCAGCTGATGCAATCACTCTTCGTTCCGAAGATGTAAAGATCTATTCAGTTGGGCGTTGTCGATTAGCTCGGAGAGGCAGGATTAAGTACACACTCTGATGTTGTGCAGAACCTCTCGATCTGTAAAATAAGTTGCAGGAGAAGAAAAGTCTAGTGAAAGAAGATGTACTCATGATGGATAAATCCTTTTTCATGTTTTCGCCCAGGTCCCGAGATTGGTATCGCCCTGAATGGGTAAGCTGGCTTGTATCAGGAAAATTCCGCGTGTAACTCGAGGAGCAAACTCACTTCCCCACCCCACTTCAAAACAAGTGTAAGTTTAGTGAGCTTCTTCACATGGCCAGCCTGGCGTTTGGAGTGGACCGGCTTAAGCTGGGCCTTAGTTTCAGGCAGGTCGATTGTGCTACATAAAGCATGGCTCAATTGAGTGAGCTTTGTGAGCTCTTCACCGTCCGCTCCTAAGCCTTTAGCAGCGTCCACCGCAATAGCAATAAGGCTCAGTTGATCTTTCTCGCGTAAGATGATCTCTTCCTTATCACCATTGAGAAGAGTGACAAAAGGTTGAGTCCATGATTCTCCAATCGGGAAATTAAACTTGAGTTTTTGCTGAAGGAAACGATTCGGAGACGGTCAATGGGGATATAGAACTTTTACAAAATACCTTGGGTGTCCGATCAGCATGGCGAAATACTGTTACGTTCGCTTTGAGGAGCCAAATAGGAGCCTCTTGGGTGCTCATTTCAGCGATGGGTAATGGTCGATCGATTGAAGAGGAGAGTCGCATGCATAATGCAGCAAGAATGTTGGCAGCTGCCAATCAAACGCCTCAATACCATGACTGAAAGAACTTGATTACTATAATATGTCTCATTCCCCTTTCCAAAACTCTAGCCATTGACACCAATAACCTGGCTCCTACGGCTAAAGCTCCGACCATATCGTATACTCGTGCTTGGCAGATGGGAAAACCTGAATGGCAACCCGAACCGACAACGTTGTAAGTTGACCGTGCATCGCAACGGACGGTTGTGCAATCCGTTGCAATATAATATATTAATTGCGGGAACGGTGTGAATGATCTCCATCGCGAGCAGCACTACTTCGGAGTCCGAGTCAGAGACGCCAGCGGGGGAATCACCTCTCAATATAATTCAAACAGTAGCATTGGTAGTCTATTGGTATAAGCATTCTAAAGAGCCTAGAAGTGGGGGTAATATACATTATTTGGATAGCCGGGTATTCAGTTATCGGAGAAAGCAAGGTAGGTACAAGCACCGGGAACCAAAGTGGTCGATAGTATCGCGTCCGTTAGACCCCCCCCTAGTGACGCCGGGCTTTGGGAACCAAACCGAAGGTATAACAGTCTACGTAGAATGCCCTGAATAAAGCAAGGCCGATGTAGATATACGATTAGCTCTTGCTGAACGCTATAGATACAATTACACATATACCCAACCATCATCCTCATTTTTGGTCCATCACCATTCGCGATACCTTGCTTTTACTCCGAATGGCAGGACCGTGGAAGAATAGGACCTTCAACTGGGCTCAGTGACGTCAACACCAACGGATAAATAGACTCACAAAAGGTATGGGAATCATGAGCACTGCTATCAGCCCGAAAATGGTATTAGCCCATTTATAAGTCAATTTGTCGAACATCTGCTGGGTGAAAAGAGGGAAGGCCATGGCTGAGAGATTCCCTATAGCACCACAGGTGTGAATATTTTAATTTTTCTAAAAGGATATTTCCGTACGTGCAAGACTTTGACCGGCCAACGCCGAGGATGCGAAAGGACCGTAGCTGTATCAGAATCAGATGAGCATGTGTTCATGGGCAGAAAAAATGCATGCTACCAATCAGCCAAATATGAGAAAACCGCAAGGTAGACAATGTAAACGGCCCAAATATAAACCTGCGAGAAGTGTTTTAGGACGGCGACAACGTGTGAGCGCAAACGTTAGATGGACAGACGTACAGTGATGCCGACTGCTTGTGCGATCCAATGGACAAATGTGAACGATGACCAAGCGTATATAAACATGCCAATCGGCAGAAACAGGGCGGCCACACATGCCATGTATAGCCTGGCTTCGGGGCCTCGTTTGGGGAAGTATTTTCTGTAAATTTAGTGCGATGGGTATGGGAAAATGAAGATGCATTTGGGAGACGCACTGGTACAAACTTTCTTGATAGAAATTCGTGCAAAAGCCTATCAAGGAGCCAACCCTGTGTGTTTCGTTCGATACGAGCGAACCTCACTAGAGAAAGGGGACATACATCATCGTCGCGAAGACAGAGCCAATTTCGCCAACGGAGAAATTATGAAGGGTGCGAAATACCCCCGAGATGGACCTGATGGCCGTGTTAAACTCTATACATAAAATAGTGGATAAAATAACTCACTCGATTAGGCAGTAGGTCACCCCCCACGCGAACCCGATCCATAGCTACATGAGTGTGAGTTGTGCTGGGAATGAAGAAAAGATAAGAGCATACGCTGAAGCTTGTGACTATGGGTTCCGTAAATAGGAGATCTGCGACGTCGTGTTAGTTGGTGGAGCATGGTCAATGCGGATTAGAGGAACCTCACATATGGGCCGAGTGCACGAGATATATATCAATGTTCTCAAGCTCGCTCTTTCATCTTCTACCCTGGCGCGATATCTGTGATCTCCGGTTTCCTTTCGGATTTTTTTCGCAAGTTGGGTGAGGAGAATTGACCCTCGAGTTTCGGTCATTAAGATCGGAACCAGGACGAGGTAGACTGAGAATATGCTGTATGGTAGGTTGGTGTAAGGGATGATAACTAGGGAAGCTAGTAAATTTTCGTACATCATCTGTGTCCATTGTATCCACCGCCATTCTAGCTGGGGATTCATTTCGATCCAGCCCGCAATAACGGGACCCATGCCGGTTCCTCCGACAGCAGCCACTGCAAATATAGACATTGGCAAACCCCGCCTAGAATTGTTTAAGCTTGCTAGAGACGGGGGTAATGGAATGCATACTCGTGAGGGGCCCAAATATCAGCGATAGTTCCCCCAACCATCGTCGCGCCGGTCGAGCCAAACGCACCCTGCATTAGACGCGCAAGAATCACTGTTTGGATATTTTTAGACCTTCGATTGATGACGTGAAAAAGGAGATTGGTGCGTTAAATTCAACTGTGTGACTTCATGAAGATGGACACTCACAGGGCAACCATCATATACATCAACAGGAAGCCGATTGCTGAGCCAATGTATAACGGCTGACGCCCGAACTCCTCGCTGAATGAGGCCGTGACTAGGGGAATAATTCCAAAGCCCAGTGCATAAACGCTGAGACCAATTGTTGCCTGGAAGCGCGAACAGTTGAGATCACGAGTCATTGATGGGAACCCCATGTTATACTCAGATGCAACAGATGCTGGAAAGTCGAAATGACATTGGAATAGTTCATGAGATGTGAGGTAGCGGAATGCTCACCTGCAAACGCTGTGAACATACACGCCATAGCCGTGATAACCCATTTTTTCTTCCAACTGAAGTTGATAGGATTGCGTGCGTCATTAGCATCGAATTCCACCTGATGGGGCACGTTAAGTGATGCACAAGGCCAGGAAACCTGACCTACATAAATGACCTCGCTGGTGGCCATCCGTTTCTCGACATCTCCCACATTCGTAGAGGAAGATTCGGAATGGTCGTGTTTTGGATGCAGTATCAAGTCGCCTAGTTGATGTACCAAACCCTCGTCCAGCTCTTCAGAGTTCGCAATCGATAGCTGGCCAATACGTGGATCAATTGGTTCGTGAACATCAGCAAGTGACCGTGTAACAAGGCCTTCGTGAGTGGACATGGTGCTGGAGTCCCGGGGACCTGGAGTCTCTGTGTCTTGTACCATCATGGAGGCTCGATCGAGGGATACGGAATGGAAATCCGCTCCTCACATCGGCGCATTAAAAGGGATCCGGGCCGCCGAAGCCATGCTTTTTTCGGCTGTTCTCCTGCTCGTCAACACAAAATCGAAATCTTATTCGATGCCTGCGGCCATCGAAGGCACCGACCGCCTCAGAAAGGAAGCGGAAACCCTATGACTAACGAGAAGATGTTATCAGTGGAGTCCGCCAGCGGCATTAACATGATGCCTTCAGTGAGAGAAAGATCCACATGCCTTGCCTGAACAGTAGAAATGATATTCCGGATGTCTGATTGGGACAACCTTGGGAGATTGAGACCAGAATATGGTTGTGGTGGATGTGGGTGCCGATTGGCTGACCCCAGGCTGAATCGGAGATGGCATTTTGATGCGCTATCCGGCACGTGTCGGCAACTTCGGCAGGCCCTGCAAAAATACCGATAATCGCTGTCAGAAACATGGATGGATACCGAGAGGATTCCATCACTGTCGGTTGCTTGTTGTGGAACATGGATGAACCGGAATCGGGCAGTTTCAAGTTTAATCTTGACGTGTTCACTAGTCATCCATGAGAAAGACCGAGGCGCCCTGACCACGAATGGGTTTTAGATACTCCAAAATAACGTATGGGGCTACGAGTTCAGAGAGAAAGATGATCCGAAGCCCCAGTGTCGTGTAGTTCATATCGATGAGAATTATGAAGCAGCGGAAAAAGCATATTTTATCCGCGGTCCCGACTCTAAAAGCCCTCGTCTGTTTGCGTAAGATGCAGAACCCCACCGACAATCAACATACGCAAATCATGGCTGGGGCAACTTGATCGACTTCGGAGCGCCCTTCTCGAGGGGTCTCTCATGCTCACTAATAAATTGCATTGTATGGTGGTAAGTACGGGGTGAATCATGGGGCGTCCATTTAGACACATTTTTTTGGAGCTTCTAAATAGTACATGAGTGATAATGCTGATAAATCCCTTTGCTGGGCGGCCTGGATCTATTCTGGATGGTCGGCGGGGGATATTACAAATTTAGCGATGTTAATAAGGTAGACGAAGTTCATACTCATCTATGCTCAGGTGATGTTACACCCCTGTGACATGGGGTTAGCGGGGGTTAGTGTCCCGTGATTTGCCATAAATGGGCACAAATGGCCAAACTTCCCGCGGTCCTGGGAGCAAGTTTGAGGGGTCGTGACCAGCTACTTATCTCGTTCAATGAAATAACTCAGCCCCACGAGATCTTACAACGAATGTGCTCTGAACAAAAAATCTGATTCCAAATTCCAAATTTTTTGGTGAAGGCATACCTACGTAAAGTGGACAGAGAGATTGTTATTTCGATTTCTTGTGTTTGTCACGAAAAGTCATGTGAGCATAGATGAGTATGAACTTCGTCTACCTTAGAAGCAAATGTGCAGACGCAGAAAGATACGGGCGTCATGATTGCTAGCGAGCACCTTTGGGATAGTAACCCGCTAGGCGAAAGAGGGAAAGGTGGAAGCATGTCATATCCTTGTCGCAGATAGCTGTGAATACTCGGACTATCAGGTGGACAATCGCGTACAGGCAAGACTTTGACCAGCCAATGCCGAACCTAGTGCGAAGGGGCCGGCCGTGGCAGATCCATTTGATAATTAGCGCCAAGGGAAGGGTCAGATTACCGATCGGGCAGGTACGAGAAACCGCGAGATAGATAACAAAGGCGGCCCAAGTATAAGCCTGCGGCAGAGGTACCAAGTTGCGACAATGTGAATCCGGCCAGTTTACCACGATGCCGATATCGATGGTGAGTGCAATTTGGCGAAGCGCAGAAGCGAGTAGTGACAGCACAAATGGACGTGTCAGCTCCTCAGGGAACAGCCACAATACACGCGCTGGGCATAACCCTCCCCCGGAACCTCACACAGGGAACTATTTTCTATGCCAGGTTTTCAGGCAAAGCCTAAGAGCGTCCTAATTCATTAGATGATGCATTGCGGTGATATTGGAGGCTATTTTGTCAACGGAGAAATCAAAAAGGGCCTAGAAATATCACTGAGATGGATCTGATATGTTACTCCAAGGGGAACTATGGTAGGATAAGAATCCGTGATACGGTATATCCCAGCCGGTGATGATAGCGGTTGTTGCTGCGAATATGAACACCGGTAAACCTAGCCTGTGGTTGGGTGGTAGCAGGGGGGGCAGCTTCCTACCCTCGAGGAGCGCAATATCAGCAATGGTTCGCCCGACCATCGTCGCACCAGCTGAATCAAACGCACTCAAGCGCCGGTAATGGTGATGATCGTGGGGCTCGGGCTCGACTATGCTTTTGATCATAATAGTATTGTGGCTGATACCATCCCCCCATTGAATACCATCAGTGAGGTCGACGGGCGAGAAGAGCGGTTCATATCAATAACATAGCCCGTGTTGCCTCCACAGCATTGTCCGGTTGCTTGTTTTGTATTACAGACAACCCTTCGGCGATCAACATATACAAATTATTGGATTTCGTTCATGATTTCACCAACCCAGTTCCCAGATCTACCGCCATGCGGTGCCGCGGCCACTGTTGGTCCCTAAGAAATACAGCGCGTTAGGAGAACACTCCAAGAATATATGCCAGCATTGCGAATTCTATTTAGAGAAACGCTCAACCAGTGGCGGTGGTCACGTCCCGATTGCCGAGTCGCGACAAAAAATCAGCCAGGACAGTTCCATGGGTGCGACTTTATCCTCGTTTACATCATACCATGGATCCCTACCCACTGGTCACATTTTCCCTTCGCATACCATCTCGTATGGCTATGTCGTTGAAGTGCCCAGCCCCGGGTTCCTCCTCCCCCATGGTCGTCAACTTGCTCTCGGCACAGCAGGAGTCCATTGCTAGAAAATTCTCGCGTCCCGATCTTCACCCCGAGCCATTTTCAAATACTTCGTATTCGCTTTCGAAAGAGGGCCTTCCGGTCATTGCGGGGTCTCTTGGTGCGATATCATGCCAGCTGGTAGCAGCCCCATTGTCGTTACATGATTTAGAGTTCTTGGGAGGAGATGGGAGCAACGGTTGCCCGGCACCAGCAGA